>UZAF01018863.1:0-12425 GCA_900617895.1 Haemonchus placei
ATTTTCCCGCGCGCGGACATTTGAGTACAAGTTCAATGCTGCAGGGGTTCTGTACGGTTCTGGTGGGGAATCTTCTTCGAAGTGTCATCTTACTGCTTTCTTTTTTTATATCTCTGTTTAGGACATGGAGAAAGAACTCTACACGCCGTAACCTACTTCTATTTTGTTTTATTTACAAGCAGGTACCGTTCACTTCTCAATGGCCTAGTTGCATTCAAGTATCCGCGCGCGGAAAACTAATTCCAACCGAAGCATAGCACTCGGTATGACAATCTAATGCGCCGCGCGTTAGTTGCGCGGCAAAGATGATAGAATCGTAGCGTACCCAACCCTTCGCGGTGATCTTTAAAAGTGTCTATAATACCCCTAATCGTCAGGTGGTATTTAAACAAAAGCATACTTGTCGTGACCATCTTGCGCTGACCGTTACGTTTTTGTTTTCACCAATTGGCATGCCAGTGGTTGATAGGGCATTTTGTTTATAATATCCAAACAATAGCATGTGGACCGCCACATCTAGAATTTCTTCGTCCATTCGTGTTTTGCACTGATTGTGCGCTTCAGAGGCATGGTTTACGTTTCTGGATTATTCATTCTAACGTATTTTTCAATGTGTTTCATGAGGACATCATCATCAGTGTGACGTAAGAATGGGATATTGTGCTCCGAAATGCATTATCACCATCGGTCTGCACATTTTCAATATTAGTTCTATTCATCTGGATCAATACTGTTTCTGTGTCTATGTTTTGCGTCAACATTGTTCCACAATATGGATTTATTTCGCTGGGGTTCAGGGGTAATTGCTTTCTGCTAAAGTTGTTCGCTTGAGCGAAGGTCACATTCAGCGCCAACGGAGGCGAATAGTGGTTAGAACCGGTCTAAGGGAGCACTATAGGATTTCCAAACGTTATGTAACTTACAGCTATGACTATGTGCATGTGCGCGAGACGGGCAGTAGGAGCGATTTTGGGTAGTCGATTTGCCGCACGCGGCTATCGCGGACCTCGCTTCGCCGTTATTACATCTATAGCGTTCTTCATACAGCTCAATCGATATGCGATCATTATTTTATGCATAATTCTACTATTAGTACTTTGTTCTTGTATTTCTTACGTACTGCTGCATCCTGCTACATTCCTTCGCGCGCGGCGTCTTTCTCGCCGCGACGCGACAACTTCGTTCCTACTGCACCGCACCGCATGTGCGTGCAGTTTGTTGTGGTTACCGTGAGCACGCTCCCAATTCTCGTACTGTTCCTCTTCAAAAGTGAGTTCCAATGCTCTGTGGTACAATGGTCGACTGTCATAATCATGCGTCACATATACGAGGCATCGAAAAAGGATGTTGGGTAAAGAAACAAGTGTGGTGTAGATAAATCGTAGTGGTCGCTTTGCGGCGAGAGCGACGTCGCGCACGAAGGAGTGTAGCAGAGTAAAGCAGAAGCAGATTGCAGCAGCCGTGCGGATTTAACCCTTTGACGCCGTTTTCGACGTGACGCGCCCATGGGGCCACGCCCCCTCCGTTTCGTGCGCGACTGGCACCCACCGCTGGGTGCCATGGTCCCAGGAGAAACTCCCTTCTTTGAATTGATAATTTCAGCAATATTTCGCTTGGAATGAAAATATTTGGACCCCATTTCATTCAATTATAATTATGTGAGGCCTGAAAATGGAGTCTGGGCTTGGAAGCAATATAGGACAAAATTCTTAGAATAATGTTTGTAGTAGAAATCCGTATCAAATTAAGGGCCCTTAAATATCAAATTATGCTTTGCAACTGCCTTGTTGAGACGACGGGACAGTCACATGACTGCGTGGGAAGGTCACATGACTGCAAATCGATCCATACAGACCGTTGAAAAGTATAACTCAAGCCTAAATCGACATAGTGACTCTAAAAGGCTGGAGAAGTCAGTAAGTGACCACTCCCGAACATCATGATGGACGACTTCGCAGGGCATTATGGCTTCTCAGATGACAGTTTTGGCGAGGAAGATGAGACTCTGCTGAATGAAGACTCCGTTCAACCTTTGGTTGTACCTGTTCAGTATGATTCATCCGAGGATGACGAGCATGAAGATGATTGTGAAGAAGATGATGAACAATCTTGGGATGAAGACGTTATTCCCTATGACCGATTCGTTTTCGCTGAAGAAAGTGGACCAGATGACTCTGCTCAGAATTGTACGAGGCCTATCGATTGCTACCAGCTCTTCCTAACAAGTGAATTGTTAGATCTCATGGTTACAGAGACGAATAGGTATGCAAAAGAGAAAATGGTGGTTAGGAATAAAGACTTGACCGATACAACTGTCGAAGAAATGAAACGGTTTTTGGGCATCTGTCTCTACATGGGAATTGTCGAGCTGCCGAGCATGCGTGATTACTGGTCTACGAAGCCTATTTTCGGATGTTCTGTGGCAACTAAAATCATGGCTAGAAATCGTTTTGAAGTCCTGCTATCATGCTTACACTTCGTAGACAACGAAAATGCCGACAAGGAAAGTAGACTCTATAAAATTCAGCCGGTTTTAGACTTACTTAACACTTCCTTTCAACGAATGTACAAGCCAGAAAAGGAAATTTGCATTGATGAAACAATGGTACCATTCAAAGGACGGATCGTATTCAAGCAATTCAACAAGTCTAAGAGCCACAAGTACGGTGTCAAACTGTTCAGGCTCTGTTTCAAAGGTGCATACACTTTGAAGGTGAAGGTTTATGCAGGCAAGGACTCCATAAGGACAGGAAGTGTAGCTGACGCAGTGGTTATGGAGCTCATGAAAGGTTATTTGGATCAAGGAAGAGATCTGTGCACTGATAGTTGGTATACAAGTCTGTCTCTGGCAAACTCTTTGCTTGCACGAAAAACCAATCTTATCGGAATTATCAGAAAATGCCGCAAAGGAATTCCGCTCGCTGTGAAGAACAGGCCCTTAAAAAAAGGCGATATCCATTTCCAACAAAATAACGAGGGATTCTGCTTCTGAAGTGGAGAGACAAAAGGGAAATCTACATGCCCTCAACAAGACACGACGGATCTTGCGGTGTCAACGAAAAGCCCAAAGTTGTGGATGATTACAACAAGATGAAGGGTTTTGTAGACCACAGTGATCAAATGGCTTCTTACACTCCGTTTGTCAGGAAGACAGCCAAGTGGTACATAAGGCTCTTCTTCCATCTGCTAACCCAGACTGCTCTTGTGAACGCCTGGATGCTCTATAATCAGAACAGTAGGATGAAGTTTAACGACTTCAAAATTGCAGTTGCTGAGATCTTGATGGACCTTGATGGAAAAAACAGCACAGGCCATGGAAAAAAACGCAAGTTAATCGAAATACCAGAAGCAGACTCCAATGGACGCCGGAAATGTAAAAGTTGTTACAGCAAAATGGTAAACGATTTCAAACGTCAATATGCTAGAGTACATGCTAAGAAAGTGAAAACCCAATGTAGCATTTGTCACGGCTTCTACTGTCTGCAGTGTTTTCAAGATGTACATAAATCTTGCGGAAGTACCTAGGTTTTTTGTTCAGTGGTACCCCATTGTACATATATGTTTGTATAAATAAGCTCTAATAAAACAATATCGTGGACCATGTTGAATATAAATATTATGAAGTTTGTTAATAAATATCAAAATATTAAATTAGTTTCAAATGTGCCAATAAAGGAAAAAACATGCTGGCACCCAACATTGGGTGTCATGGTCCCATGCGCCAGTCATAGTGGCACCCGCCGGCGGGTGCCATGGTCGTCAAAGGGTTAAGGAGCGGGGTGACGCGGGTTTTGGCTAGCCTAGGGGTCTGTTTTCTGAGTAATCAGCTTGTATACCTCACGGAAAAAATTTGAGGGAAGGAGATGATGCTATATGTACATCTCACTATTTAACCTATGCTTGTAATAGCTTTTCAAAATGGTGATTCAACTCTATTAAATCTTCGAAGACAGTTCAATCAACAAGTCGATTGAGTTAGCATTCTAGTGTGCCAGTAGGTTGAATTAGCGGTTTTGTCTACCAATTTCTTACACCTGAGGTGATGTGCCTATCTGAAACTCGTTTAAATAGTTTTTTCTATGGCTATTTACTATTGGAAGTTTATCGCGGAATATTCCGAAACGGATCTTAGAAAATCTGGCTAAACCTCAACAGAATGCAATTTTTTCTTCTGAATAGCTTATCCTTTACAGGCCAGATCGCCCGGCTAACGTCGGGCTTAACTCCTTCTCTGGCAAAGTTGTAGTAATCGGTTAATTCTCCACTTTTTCTTTGAAACAAATATATTTTTCTGTACACGAAGTTCGATTCAGGACTAACAGGACAGCGCCGATGGTATTTACTGTAGCTGTAGTGTGCCTGAGCCTTTGATTGCAAGTCTCAATCTCTTGCTCTCTTCCTTAAAAGTAAATAGCCAGTAAAGATCCAACTATGTTCGACTATCATTTAATCTTGGCATAGTATAGATGATAACTTGGGAGGTCTCTCCGAAGCCACGGCCAAGATGATACAATGTTTATACGGCTAACGTTTCGGCCAGTCGCCTTCGTCAGAGCCTTTGATGTCAAAAGAAGACCGTTCTGTTAAATGATTCAACCGTTAGGCAACCAAAGCTTCGGGCGGTACTCACAAATGTTTCGAGTGGTGATAACACTGTCAGGCGTCGTTATCAGTGGACCTTTTCCTTCACAGAGATATCATTAGGAGAATTCCAGATTACTGGCGGTCGGCTAGGCTCTCCCACAAATGACATCGACCAAAGAGGATCCTCATTGAGTCACAAACCTTGCTAGGTAGCGGTCGTATCTAATAGCAAGAAACGAATAAAATTCTCATCTGCTTATCGTAGTACCGGTAGTGTAGCCCTATCGATGCTTTTACCGCTCACATTTGTCGCCCTACTCTACCACCCTTATCTTTCTGATCAGTTATTATCGGTTCTTGTCGCCGGGTGCCTACGATCCCGTCATATCCTCATCACTTGAAATGCCAAGATTCCACTGTTAGTACGAGAAGCTCTGATCCTACCAAATTTGAACTCTTTACCTAAACGGGAGTTTTATGAATTCCCGCTCATCCATTTATTTCGCGCACGCCCCGCCCTCTGTGGGCGGAGCCTGTTCCTGCTTCCTGTCGTGAGTGTTACCACCCTGTCGCATGTACTCCTACCAAATTTCAACGTTCTAGGTCCACGGGAACGGAGCCGTGAATTTCGGGTCAAATACACACACCAACACACCCACTTAGCGAATTATTCTACTACCAGACGGGTCGCCCGGCTTACGCTGGGCCTAATTCCTCCATTTAATGAATAGTCAGAAAATGATGTAGTAACGAAGGGGTGGGGGGCCTCGCATTTATTCAACAATTGGACTTAAGTTCGAAGAAGGATGGGTAGCCGAGCTTAAAACTAAGATGGGGTAAGAGTTGGAATTCCAATTGACTCACACACCCGGTGCTCTTTCCTTCCTGAAGCTTAGGTCAGAAAAAATTTATAATCTCGGCTAGGACTTTCCTTAGCATAATTATGGGTTGACCTCTTTATCTCTAGCGCTGAATGTTTAAAAAAAGCGAAGTATCTCAACTACATTATTACCTCCGGTTTTTGTATAGATATAAATAGCGCGATGCTAATACAGATCGTAATTACAGTTTTGAAGTACACACCTAACTAAACATTACTCACTTCACTCCGCAGCACTCGCTCCACTCCATTAACCTGCCCACTAATTTACTGCTTTATATATAATCAGTCGGAGTAGGATCGCCCAGCTAACTCCGGGCATCCTCCTTCTTATGTAATAGGGACGAAGTTTGGCACAAACAATCCAGCACTTCCTTTCGATGAATATAAAATAAAACTATTTCATTCTAATAATGACTTCCTCGGATAGTGCTTGGTCAGGGGATGATACAGAAAGTCGGCTTAGGAAGCATACCTACCTAGGGTTTCCGATCTGATCATAACCTCACTGGTTTTATGAGGACGTTAATTTACTCGGATACCTTCTTGTTCAGAATGAATAGAAAGTCTTTCTTCTTCCTTTCTCGTAAAGTCATTTGGCTAACCCCGCCCACTCCGGAGATTCGGCCGCCCTCCCTCTGATACCTCTAGCCACTTCTTTCCCGCTTTCTAGGACGTTTTTGAATAGACTCATAAGTATTTGATTTTGGCCTCGCCAAAATAGATCCATAAGCATTTTCAAAAGGAATTTAACACCTGAACGCATGCCCCTCCCCCTATCGTGGGCGGAGCTTTGCCATGCACGCATAGCACCGTAAGGCCCTGCTCACTCCTCTTGCCACTTTTTCTAGCGTCCACGCCCGCTTTGAATGTAGTTATGAACCTGTGGGCAAAGTACCGCCCAGTGTCGGTTAGGTACTCGGTGACAGGAACTGGTAATAAATGATAAAAGAAGATAAGAGGCCTAAGAGAGCGAGCGCCACCTACCGATTGAAACTCTAACCCTTCGGTATTTACGATGTAGCTTTAATTATACAGTATGTTTCATTCGTTAAGACGAAATGGTAGAGTAGGATGACTAAAGTGAGTGGTAAGGGCAATGATATGGACCGGTTAAAGGCGCTTCATTATGAGGAGAGGAAAAATTGGCTTATTTCTTCTTGCTGGATTAGGACCGCTACCGTGCAAGTGTGGTTTGTGAATCAATTGTGGTTACGGTTTACCTCCGTTTCGAAATTATTTGCGACAAAACTTATCCGACCACCAGTAATCTGTAATTCTCAACTAATGATAAATCCGTAGAGCCAATGATGGTGTTATTATCACTCGGCATGATTTGTAGTGCCATTTAAGGCTTTAGTTGCCTGACAGTCGAATCTGTAATGGGTGATTATTTTTAAAGTAAAAAGAACAGATCGAGACTTCCAATCATCGGCACACAATGTGTACCACTTGCACTACTCTGTTAGTGCTGTGTCACATTTTGTAAACCGAAAGGAATCATTTGTTTCTGAATGTAAGGAGTGACGATTTAGCAAATTAGCGCAACTTTGTCATGAGATGGGTGGAACTTCAAACTTCGAACTTAGACGAGCGATCCGACTGGTAAACTAGAAAATAATTGCGAAACGTGCGAGACTTTTCGCATCCTAATATTATTATCAGTATTGCACATTTCAAAATAAAAAACAAAAAGTAAATTCCAAGTCTTCTCATCTTGGAACCTCGGCATTTCTGTTGTTCTTGATAATGCTAATTTTGCTTCTGCCTCGAGTTTGAAGCAAAATTATCAATATCATGAACAAGAAAAACAAGAATTTCCACCTACCAACCTCGAGGCAGAATCAAAATTAACAATATCAAGAACAAAACGTAAAAATATAAAGTTGCCATAGTATATCAAAAATTATAAGACCTTACTAATGACGCACTCAGACATTTTTTGTGGTATTGCTCTATTCCTTGGGTGCCGGGGATAAATGAAAGTAATTTAGAGCTACCGCTGGAAGGGTGTAGGTGCACGGTCGTGACGACGTGTTTTGTGGTGTGGTGTTAATTTTGCTTCTGCCTCGAGATTGAAGTTTTGTGGTGGGCGAGCTGAACGCAGAGATCTGTAGGAATAGAGAGGAGCAGCAAAAGCAGCTAATACTGTTTTGAAGCCGGGGGAGGCATTGTGGTTCAGAGTAGTACAATTCAATCAATGTGCTCAGGCGTTGAGCATATTTTATGTCCACATATTTTTATTTCTTGTTTTGCTTTAACTTTATTTCAAATTATAGAAATGTGACAGTTTTCTCATTAATACAGTTGATATAAATATTTACATCTGAGACTAGTCTGGCAGAAGGGACAACAACCAATAAGTCAAGCAAGATCACCCCTAGGTGAAAGGAAGGGAAGTGAGGTGCGAAGGAATTAAGTATGTACCTATGGACATACCCTCACTCGCAAGTTATTCTAAGCGTACTAGTACAGTGCGCGCGATCGGGTGTGGCGATATACTCCACGCTTTTGTATGAGATACACTTACGGCAGTATTGTGTATTTTCTATCCATTTGGACGTTCTTAATTGTCGAAAAATAGGTAGCGAGTACCTCGAGAACGTTACGATCCCTTGTGGTATGTCTTTCTAAAATTAGTTTGGAGGCTGCATCTCTGCGTACTATTTGTTACCGACTATTTCTTTGTCTTTATTTAAAGTTTTTTGAGTTGCATTCAATCTCAAGTGGCTTTTTCTAACAATACATCTCTTGTGAGGAGATAATCTATATTAACCTTTTTTTTACATCTTTATATGTTTCCAATGTCAAAGTGTAGCTCAGCCTACGAAACACTGCTCCTGCAACTTTATTAATATGTACCTTTCGTACATATTGGCCTTAGAGACAAATTCTGATTAGAGATTAATTTAAGTGAACTTTTTCTTAAGGTCTGCAATTCAAATGTACCACAACGAACAACGCGCATTCATACTAGGTGCGAGTACCCGCCTGGAAAGCATTAGTACCCGCACCTAGTATGAATGCGCTCATCCTCTTTATTGCTAAGCCTAGCGGAGTCAAAACTCTGCCGAACCTATTTGACTTCAATAATGTATTAGGCATATGTTAAAATTTCTAGTAGGACTGATAACATAGATCACTATGTGGAATTTGTAACCTTGGAAGCCAGTTCTGCCCCATTCGTGTGTTAGGTTTATAGAAACGTGATATTTGGTGCATACTGTGCTTTTTCATGTAGAAATGAAGCAGCTGTTGTGGCTACTAGCCTGCACTACCTTCGTTGTTGCTACAGAGACGAGCACGAATAAACCGAAAGGACCAAAAGTTACGGACAAGGTGAATTGTTTTCCTTAATGTCCCCCTTACGTTCATCTCTCCCGATCAGACCTGGGTAATAAGGCATGTTTTGACCCCACTGGAAACTTAGCACTTTTTCATTGTCAACCTATTGTAATGTGCTGTCGCTCCCATCTCTGGTCAGAAGAGATGAGCATGGGATCATTGTACTTTCTGCAATGTGCAGTCAATATTACAGAAACGCTTTTCAGGTTTGGTTTGATATCGAATCAAATGGGCAGCAAATGGGAAGAATTGTAATAGGCTTATTTGGCAAAACAGTACCGAAAACTGCAACGAACTTTATTGAATTGGCCAAGAAACCGAAGGTGTGTTTGAAGTGGTCCAGTCCTACCCGGGATCACGACTTATGGTCCTCATTTGATGCATTTTAGGGCGAAGGCTATGTTGGTAGTAAGTTCCACCGTGTTATTCCTGAGTTTATGATTCAAGGCGGGGATTTCACAAATGGTGATGGAACAGGTGGAAAGTGTGTTTGTGTTGTGCTTACCAACGTTTACTTAGTTTGAATTTATTTTCAAAGTAAACATCCCAGATCCATTTACGGAGAAAAATTCCCGGATGAAAACTTCAAACTGAAACATTATGGAGCCGGTTGGGTTTCGATGGCAAACTCTGGAAAAGACACAAATGGCAGCCAGTTTTTCATAACTGTGAAGAAAACCTCTTGGCTGGATGGTAGGCACGTTGTTTTTGGAAAGGTAAGAAAGTTAGCTACTTTACCTTATTTTTAGAGAAGAAAATAATATAAATTCCTAGAAAAATGAACAAGTTTACTAGTGCCGTAATTTAGGTGCGCATTCTGGTTTCTTTCGAACTTGTCGTGGGGTTGTGTGCCTAGTCAAAGAGTCACGAGGGCAAGATTCAAAGAGAAGCCTAGTCAATCATGCCAGTTTTCTAATCCCTACAGACCCATTTAGTACCAGTCAAATAAATAGGAAAGAAAGGAAAGTAGGACTTATTGCTTTTCGAAACAGGGAGAATCCGAAATGTACTGTAGTAGTGAAGGAAGGCAAACTCAAATTCGAATTTTTAGAAATCGGCTGTGTTACAAGGGAAGGACGCAAAGTCACTGACCAAACAAGGCGAGGTGCACACCGCCGTAGGTTTTTCGAGCGCTGGTCTCAAATCTGCAAAACGATTGTGGGAACAAAACGGGTTTCAACCTGTGTTATACCACTGTCTCAAACAGATGAACCAACTGGGCAGGAACTCTGCTGTACAATGGTGGCGCAGTTAGTAAGTTGCTGCACTGATAGTACTGATACTGATAGTATGACTTGAAAGTTCCAATCGATGCGTATGCTCGTTTACTTTCTATGGAACGTGTCTCAAAGGTTGCTTCATATTGTCTGTCTTCCTCACATTCAAGGAACAGTGGGAAAAATTTCAGGAGAAGTTTTTCCTCTCACCGGCCATGTTCAGCTCAGTTTAAACAAAGAAAAATTGTGAAAACTATCTCAAAATGGGCTTCCCGAGCTCTGGGGTTAAAAGTGTTACGTCACTCATTGGAGCTCCTCAAAGTTTTACCAGAGAATTGTTTCAAACGAAGGTGGTGTCATCCATTTATTGGAAAGCTTTGGTTCCTGCAACATAACGTGAGCACCATCTAGTGAAAAATGGGAGGGATTATCGTATATATCTTCGATACCACCACCTGTACGACAACCTCGTGAAGACTGGTCCATGTAAGATCGCAATGATCCTCTAAGGCCGCCTGACAACAACGGCAACCCAGAACACGGTAAAAAACCTCTCTCCTTCATGGGGATATGCAGGTTGGAACTAAAAGGTGGCCTCAGACTGTGATTTCGCTCATAAGCTTCGTTTTTATGGAAAAAATAGAAAGGTCTAAAACCTTCTAGCGTTCGAGTACCAAAAAGAGCCGCACTCTCCGTGCATGAACAAGTTTTGTTTGTCCACGACCATGAGAGACCTTGAGCTTCCGAATCAGTCCATTTTCGACAAATAATAGTGTCTCTAGTGTTACTACTAGGTGCAAAACGAACGGGTCTATCTTCCAACTGAACGGCGCTGAAAATGAACGAAGAAGGCATAGAACACAACGTGACGACAAGATGAGTTCATGGTTTTGAGTCGAGCCGCTATACTGTGTCCCACCGCATCACAGTTTGCTTGAAGTAGAGCTTTCTCTACAATTATTGGTTTGCCACAGGTGAACCTGGATTGATCGCCTATTATCCCAAAGTATTCTTTTCAAAATGTCAGTTCATTTATGCAAACGCATTCACGGGCTCGAAAGTGGGGAAACTAATGTTTGTAATCGAGGGGGAGAGTTTCATTTCCAAAGAAAGCTATGGTCAAATGAGTCATTCGACCACCCCTGTGCTAAAGATGCTTGTAAGCGAAAATTCAGAACATCACCTTGAATGTGAAAGTTCCTGGATTACCATTTCCTAAGTTCCATGAATGTGGTGAGGGCCGCAGACCGTCAATATGAAGCATGAAAACGTTGAACAAGCGTTTAGGCCACGTTTTATGGAAAAGGAAAACGAGGACAAGCATCAAGTGATGAAACCTCTGAGGAACCCCTACCAACTGCGCCACCGTTTCACAGCATAGTGATTGTCCAGTTTGTTTGTGTTCGTTAGTGCGGTATAAGAAAGGATGAAAACGGGTTTGTAATTTTATTTTTATAATCGAAGATCTGGAACGCAGATTTGAAATCAGCGTTAGAAAACACCTACGGCGACCTAAGCTCATCGTCAATGGCCACTGCGATATATCCTTCCCTGTTAATTCAGTTCCAAAGTGTTCTAACGCATGAAAACAGTCGACAAAGCAGTGAACCCCAGGCAAGAGTGTTCCGACGAAGCAGGGTTCAAGAGAATTAGATTAAGTGACTAACCTTTCTGTACTATCACACACGAAAAATTCGAATACATTCTTAAGGGTTCTAAGCGATCCAAACCAGTATTCTCCAGGTACTGCAAGGAATGGATGTGGTACGAGCCATAGAGACCGTACCAAAGGGTGCTAATGATAAACCCAAAGATGACGTGATCATCGCAGCTGCCGGTCACGAAACGGTTAGTACACCGTTCGCTGTAGAGAAGGACGACGCCGTTTGAACAAGCAAATTCAAAGTTTACTATCGTTATCGTATGTGCCTCATCCATAACACTGCTCTTTTTTAACGAAGAATAAATAATTTATGAATACAAAGCCTTGCAGATTAAGAAGACACGGAACATCGTTCAGTATGTTTCATCTCCTCTTGATGGCTTGTTATCTCTGACCCCGTAGAGAGAGTAATCGTTGAATTCCAGCAAAAGCAAATGCTCCCCAGCTAGGCATATACGTGCATTGGAACGTACACAGTTTTGTACGCTTTTTACCGTGTTTTCTAATTAGCTTTTTTCGCACCATATTTAATTGCCATATTTTCAAATCTCTGCCAAACAAAAATGCGAAATATGAAACGCTGCACATCAGTACAGNATTTCACAAATGGTGATGGAACAGGTGGAAAGTGTGTTCGTGTTGTGCTTACCAACATTTATTTAGTTTGAATTTATTTTCATAGTAAACTTCCCAGATCCATTTACGGAGAAAAATTCCCGGATGAAAACTTCAAACT
>UZAF01018863.1:13719-26851 GCA_900617895.1 Haemonchus placei
TATCGTGAACTGTGCCTTTCACAACGATCGAGTTCTGTTCATTTTTCCACCGTCACACTAACTCTAGCCCCTTGAGGTAGCGAAGAACCAATACATACATGCTATCTACTTTTCTTTTTCCAAAGCCATCATGAATTAGAACTGGCACCTCCAAGGTGCAACAACTCACTCGAGTAGCTCATTCCACACAAATTAGAACGCTGATGACAGTGTCTTCTTATCCTGACTCAAATCTTGCACTCCTGTGATTTCAGCTTCTCTATGCTAGCAATGTGATAATGATGCCATTACTTTCTTCCACCGTTGCCTTCAATGACATAGCTTAACATGAAAATGACTTCCGAGATTTCCAATTGAATAGAAGAGACTTGCGGGCCAGAGTATGCCAGATGGGGGCTGTGGGGTTTAAAGGCTGCTGAGATGGGCGCAACAATGGGTCAGAGCCACGTTTAAAGACGGATGTTGCGTTTGGACGGTGTTGAATAGCTCACCTCATTTAGAATAGGGAAAAAACTTGTTGGAAATTCAAACTACTCGTCGTTACTCATAGCGAAGAAGTGAGGAAATTGTTGGCACTTCTGGCTCGCTGTAACCAGCTCTTTACTCAATTACAGACGTCTTGAATTGCGCCCAGACACCTCGGCTTCGTGGTAGCAAATTAGTAAAACCCTGATAAGTACCTAATGTTAGGAAGCGATCTATTACACGGACTCTGCCTGCGGATTTCTTACATTCTTCGACAATGATGTACGGTTGTCTATCAATATTTCCACTTTTAACTTATAAGTAGGATACCTTTCTAATTTATGACTTTTTTTCAAGCGAAGGAATCAAACGACGACACGTTTTTGACTAGTAGGCGTGCCATAATAATGACTTTGTGTGACCCGAAAGATAGAACAAGAAATCTCTGGTATGTCTATCACGGCTGCCATTGTTGGTTCATGTTTATTATAATCAATGAAGCATGTAGATCGCCTTATAACGTATGGAAAATGAACCTTTAGCAGTAGAAGAAACAGAAAAAGAACATTTTATCTTCAATAACGCAGTAGTTCAACAATAACAACAATGCATGGGTTGTTCCGAAAATATTGGGTTGTAGGGAAAGTTTCAGCCGATTTTTGCGGTTAACTGTAAGTAGAGATTTTTTAAATAACGAATAATATTTACTTATTTATTCATTTCCTTTATTACACAATGTACACTCCATTTTTCTGGTTGACGGTTCACCATCTTTTTAGAAGTTTCATTGTTCCAGTTTTCTGGAGGACCCTAGAATTTGGAAAAAAACTGTTCAACAAGGGAAGGATCTCATGTCGAAGTGGCCTTTTGAAATGAGACTTATACTGCTAAACGTATTTCCGGGTGCTGATTTCGAGCCAGCTTACCCAACGATTCTCTGAGCAAAGTTATGAAAAAGGTGTGCTTGTGCTCACAGTGGTGTTTTGGTGAGGTGGTAAGTGTGACGCTTCATGAGACCATAGAAGGGATAGAAGGGAAAAATCTGTGTGCTGATTTACCGCCTTTTTGATGCCTGAGGTGATTCAGTTCCTACCTAAACTTTACAGTATCACTACTAACTCTTTGCCTCCTATGTACATCGGAGAAAGTCCGTTGCGCGCGTCCGTCGAAAGTAGGTCACCCCGCCCACTTCGTGCGCGGCGCTCCCCACTAAGGTCTCTAGATGACATTACGGTACCACCAAGTGTCAGTGGAGTGAACGATTTGCATTTGTCCGGGTCATCTTCTCTTTGGCTGACTGCTGCAGACCAAGCGCAAATCCTATGCACCACTGACAACTACGACGTCTGTCAAGTATCGCGGGCTGACCCGCCGCATGCGACGGCTGCGGCGTCACCTAGTTTCAACGGAAAACGAAGCGCAGCTGTGTACATCTTTTTCTCTGTGGGAGATCTGAAGGAAATGGACACACAGCAATTTTTAGCGCCAAGGGGCTCGATAAGAATGCAAAGGGTCGTGCAGTCAGTCTGCTATGGGCCGCATTTTCCCACTTAACTCTTGTCTTTTCGTTGATGGCCACTTATTGGTCAGAAACGTTGGTGTTGATCCATTGCAGAAATATTCCGCATTACTCTTCATTGACCTAGCTTTGATGGGAACCACTGACGAGATTCGTAGCAAGAACTCTTCCGTACAGGAATTTGGAGGCCCGAGCGTTTAGACGCTCTTATGAGCGAGCACTTCAAAATCAGGTGATAGTCGCCAACATAAATATGTATTGCTAATGTGAATTCTTGAGCATTCTTTGGAGGTTGTGTGGCTACCAAGTCTGTCTTAACAACTGCAAGCAGCAGTTATGAAAGTGTCATCTGTATCTGCATCTATTTCCTATCGTTTAGTAAAATGTTCAAAAATATCACACGCGTAGATGCTCATGATCTCAACTTTTGCGTGCATACTCGCAATCTACTCTCCACTCACTATTATTTGTCTACTTTCAATTCCGTTCTCCTAAACTCAGAAGACTTTTCTTTTGCTCGAACATGCCTCCGGTTGCTCATGCACTCACCCAGGTGATTTGGAGACGCCTGTATGGAATTGTCTTCTGTAAAACATCTTTTTCGCTTGAAGTGCACCCTTTGCGCTAGAAATGCTCTCGAGGTCCTACACTTTCATAACGGCTTTACAGAAACAGAACTCAAAGAATCTTATCTTCATACGGAAGTATGAAGAGATGTTTATCTTTCCAAAAATATATAATCCACTGTATTGAAGACTTTTATAAAACAGCTGATAAACCCACTGCATCTGAAATCGGCGGAGACTTTCCGAACAAGCCAATATAAATGGTTAGACCATGGCAGGAAGCACTATCAACATATTGTTCACGTATGGATGAATATTGTTGTCAAGAAATAGGTGATTCCATAATCTCCCATTCTCTTCTCAATAAATGCCTCAGATTCAGACCGATAAGAGCTGCTAAAGCCGCCACCTAAAGTCATCAATATGTACATGTTGTAGAACCGCTCACAAAAGAAGCGAAAACTCGGAACCATGCCTGCTCAGCCATTCGTATATTTGGTTGTCCTTTACGTGATCGAAATTTCTTCCCAAGCACCTCCACACTTCCTTCGAATCTCTTGTCTTCAACGCGCTGATGCTGGTTGGAAAAAACATTGAACTCCGTTAGGAAAAAGTTGTTTCAGAAGTCGGGGTAACCATAGAAGTGGAAAAACTATTAGAAGGGTGGTAATGATCAAAGGCGCAGCTCAGAGTAATTTTGGGCTGAATTATATTGCGAGGAAAATGAAAGAGAAGGTGGAGAGTAGTGAGATGGAGGCGGAGAAAGCACGCGAATCAGTGTTTTTGAAGTGATAAAAGACTTTAAAAATTACTTCATAGGTCGATGGGCGTGGACGTCGACCAATCCGGTAAAGGGGTTTATATTGTGCCCTATCTATTGAGTTTTGTTTCTGATAGGATCCTTTGTCTTACTCTTGGAAGTCACTGATTAATTCTAGGAGAAAGCCGTTAGAATGATTTTTTATTGTGAACTGTCCCCTCAACTATTTTAGACTATGAACTTGACTCAGAAGGTAGTAAACAGAAATAGTTTTGAAACAGTTGCTAGAAGAAAATGAAGAGAATGCTATGGAAGATGATCGGAAACTTTATGAAGATTCAGCATCGGTATCAGTTTTAGGAACAAACGTGCTCCTCTCAAAACAACAACAACCAGGAATTATTCCAACACTAACATCTCGAGCAAGTAGTCCCCAATCGAGGACGACAAGATTCTAATGTTAGGCGCTTCAATGTGACAATGAAGTTTGACAGTAGAAATCGCATCTACCAACCTCACTAACATTGAAGGATGGGGAAACATGAAGTATGTGATTGATAACCCCTTTGGCCGGATGTTTATCCGCTTCATACATACCAGTCGGGCCGCCCGGCTGATGCCGGGCTTCCCTCCTTCTTATGGTGACGCCCGGCTTCGCCAAACGGTCCTCCGCCCGGCGAAGCCGGGCGTCACCTCCTGCGATGCGTAAATAACTCTCCGGATTCTCCTTTTCCTTAAAAGCTCCGCACCCTCAGTGCTAGCTCCGAATGGGGAGCGATTTTTTTTGTAAGCCATCTTCGCTGTGTCCGGTAAGAACATCGTATAATATCACAAAGGCGATTAGTCAGAGAAAAAAGGACAGATGGGCCGAGGAAGCGTATCCCGTGAAATTTTCGTGCAAATGGAATACTTTGAACGCCCTATGGCCAAATTGTCAATTTTCGCGCAAACCCGCCCTGGGGGCAAGGTCCTTTCCTGCCACCTATACTATGTCGCTCAGTCACACCTGTCGCCTGCACTCCTACCAAGTTTGAACGCTCTAGGGCCAAAATGACAATTTTCGCGCAATCCCCGCTCCCTATGGGCAGGGTCTGGTCCTGCCACCTATAGTGAGTGTTCCCATCCTGTTCCCATAACTCCTACCTAATTCGAACGTTCCAGGTCCACGGGGACAGAAGTTATGAATTTTCGCTCGAACTCCGCCCGGTGGGCGAAGTCTCGTACTGCTGCTCACTATAAGTGTTTCCATCCTGCCGCATGAACTCCCAGTGAATTTGAACGTTGTAGGTCCACGGGGACAGTTGTGAGTTTTTGCACAAACCTCGCCCACTGTGGGCGGAGTCTGGCCCTGCCACCCACCATTAGCGTTCCTATCTTGCCGCCCGTACTCCTGCCGAGTTTGAGTGCTCTAGGATCACGGGGACAGGAGTTCTGAATTTTCGCTCAAACATTCATTTCCCACAAACCCCGCCCCCTTTGGGCGGAGTTTGGTCCTGCCGCCCACTAAAAGTGTTCCCATCGTGCCGCCTGTACTCCTTCCAAATTTGAACGCTTTCGATCCACGGGAACAGGAGTTATGAATTTCCGGTCAGACGCACACACATACACACAAACACACCAACAGGCACACTTAGCCGATTATATAAGTAGGATAGCATACTAATTTTGAAGACTCACCCTCCCATCTCTTTGACTGTGGCAACACTGGTACGCTATCAGTAGTGACAACGCATGATTAAAGGTTTAGAGATGGAAAACGGGGTGCAGCATTTGCACAAAAATAATCAGGAAACTTTCAATCAGTGCAGAATAAATGACGAAGAATCGTTTTCAGAAAGGAGTTCCTGTGGGTTCGCAAGGTAAGATGTGAATCAAAGAAGTAACAGAGATGATGTTGTATACCAAACGAAGCATCATAGGCTCCATTCTTTCTCCCATCAATATAACAAGTATCATCTTTCAATTTTTTTGAGATAAGACTTGAAAGAACTCAAAAGGGATCCTTGCCGTTTCGCAAAATTGCCCGAAAGGTCAGTTGCCCTTTTCCCGCCTTCACAACTCCACTCAGCCCCGTGTAAAATGGACTCGCTTAAGTCCAATGGCCTCTCGGCCAGACTCGGCTAATATCGTTTCTATGAAATGAAAACTTATCACAATTGCGCATTTTGAATGAAGAAGGAAGCGAAATAGAAGAAAAATGAACGAAAAAAAGGAGAAAGAAGCAGAAGGAGAAGCAGNGGCTAATATCGTTTCTATGAAATGAAAACTTATCACAATTGCGCATTTTGAATGAAGAAGGAAGCGAAATAGAAGAAGAATGAACGAAAAAAAGAAGGAGAAATGATTAAACTGATTTACCGTCGCGTAGACAGGTTTCGCAGCATTCACTTCTTTGCAGTAATCGAATAACACACACTTAGGCGTCATGCTGGAGTTCTGAGCGTCTTTCAACTTCTTCCTGAAAATAGTTTTTATTCGAGCACTCACGATTTGCAAAGATAACGATTCTAATTAATTTCAAATCTTCATACTATAAAGCGCTAACTTGCATGTCTGTTCTGAAAACAAAAAAAAAAAAACGATCAAAACCATTTGCATTTGCCCTTCGAAGAGGCAAAGTTAACGTGGCTTCTTGAGTCGTTCGTCTTCTCCTTCACGAATATGGTTACAGAAAAATTTTGCTTGATAGATTCCGCACCGAATGATTTACGATCTCAATTACCCAGTCGCTCATCCTCACCATAATTCCGAAGGAGTTTCTGTAGAATATAGTCACGGGCGAAGAAAGGTGGATCCACTAGGGTAACATCAAGGGGGTTGTTGTCTGACACTCAAAATGGGAGAATGCGCTACACAAGCCAAAATGGCACCTGATTAAGGCTCTGTTGCGCTGCTTTAACATGAAAGAACTACTACATCACGAATTACTTCCTCAAAGATTGACAGTCATGCATAACACATACAACCATCAGCTCCGGGAAAGATCAAGAAGGCTTTCTGACCGTATTCTGCGTGATCGTGCGGGGCCTCACGTCGCAAAAACCACGCAGTGGGGGTCACAAGGGTTTGGCTACAATGCGTTCCCTGCTGTCCCCATGCTCAGCATCTGCCTCCTTTTGCTTGCACTTACTTGGACATTTAGAACAGTCATTGCTCAAGAAGAAATTTCAGCCACTTTTGTTAACTTCAAAAATGCCGTAGCTCGCTTCGTCGACCCACAGTCCTTCTCTTCTTCAGAAAGAGGAATATCCTATCTCTCTGATCGTTGGTTGAATGATTGTGGTGGTTACTATATAGTTCGGGGAATAGAAGTTTGAATAAAACTGTAAAGAATTCAAAATGTGCATCCAAGTATTTCAAAACCATTCCTTGTACCACGCCTGTTAATATGCTCATTCACGAGCGCATCTATAACTGAGAAATCCTCTACAAAGTGAACAGAAACAATATTACAGTTCTAGAAGGTTTCGAAGATAATAAAGAATATAATGAAGGCAGCAGAATTGCTTGACTTCTCCATCGGCTAACGCTACTGATCCAATCCTGACAAAAAACGTCTGCGAAGACAGCTTGCTTGCGGATCTTTATAAGACAGGTTTCTTAGCACTGTAGTCAAGACTAACTTCACCACCAATTGGCAGAACGTAACGAGTGTATCAATTCTAATAAAGATATTACTGCAACGGCAGCACTTCCAAGCTAGTGCCTCCAAGGAACAACAACAATGATGAAAAATTCAACTACATTTGAATTGTTGGCTGCGTCTGTTATTGACTAAAATAAAACAAAAAGAAATACGTAAAAACAATATACCCACAAAGGAAAGGTCACGTCGTAATACTCGTATTCGTTTGTTCCTTCGGAAGACCGACGTTTGCATTGCTTCCGCGCTCTATCCTTCCGACATTGTTCATACTTTGACTCGCACTCCCAAGCTCGGCAAATTTCCTGCACACTGCCAGCTAATACTGTCTGTCTTCCTCTGGGATCGCGGTCCTGAGAAGATCGGGATGCTGATTTTTTTTAGAAACGGAAGCTTACAAAAGCAAGAGGTAGAAACAGAAACTTAAGAGAAAGGGTACAACATGAACCAAGCCCTTGAAAAAAAAACATATCGCAAGAGCACCCTACCTGGTTGCTTCCAAGTATCCGCTGCACAACATATTTAGTCATTGTGTAGTTTTCATCGTATTCACAAGCCTAAAAGACAGATGTAACTTTCCTTCCAACATGCCTGAAGAGCCAATCAATCGCTAAATTAAAGAGCACATCAAAGTACGTGACAAGCCAGTGGTCAGCTGGAGACCCAGCTTTTTGGGACTGTGCGGAACAGTGTCTACATTTGCGCGTGAAAGACGAAAGGGAGGGGAGGAGATGAGATCCTTGGGTCTAGTTATGGAGCGTTAGTAGGGGGAAGATGCGTAAAGCAGAGCTCGCTCCAAAACTATATTATCATGTGTGTGTTGTTAAGGAGATGTTAAGATAAAAGGGCATTTATCATAATAAGTGATTTTACATATGTGTTACCTTCTCAAACAAAAACATCTGCGAGAAGGTCAGTTGTGAAGGAAACTAAATCAACGTTTCCTTCCCACTTCTCCTCCCTCTCCGTTCCACGCCTGAGCCCCGAAGTTAGAAACAAGCAACGTTTCGCTTCCTTTTCTTGAATGTCATCAGAAAATAGAGCTTTCCAGGGGAGGATGCCAGGTTGCAAAAGGCCAATGAAACGAGATGTGTGAAGACGTACGGTTTTGAACGCTGATCTCGAACTGTATTCCGAATCTGCGAAACGACTCAAAACAAAATTCAATTGATCTTGTGAGTACATCGACTCACTGTGTCCTCTGCGTTACAATGGTGCAGCGATGAGATGGTGGATTCACAGAAGTTACCCAAAATTTGCCAACTGAGTACTTATTTCGCTTTCGCATCAGGTTTTGCAGAATAGTTTTACGGCTCCCATTGAATTTTCAACCCTTGCTCATCATAGAACACGTCATTAACACCTTGAGAAAAATGTTGTGTTGCCCTTTTATGACTACAAGGATTTTTCGCTCAAAATGGATTTTTTCAGTGTGAGGCTGCTTTTTCGCCCGCTGCTACACATTTTAGGTTTTTCTTTCGTCGAACCGCTGCAAATCTCTTTGATCCAGCGGTTGATTATACTCTTTCGTCATCGTTGCCAGCGACTGTTTGAAAGAATCTCCTCGTTGATTGAAACAGTTTCGGTCGCATTGTTGTAAACCGGGCGAATAAAGCGGCTAAATTCAAGCTTCGATGCCTTATCTTCAAAAACTTATTACACAATTACAGCTACGAGGGGCTCAGCGTGGTCATGAGCAGTGGAGGCCCCTGGTGTGTGCTAACCCAGTAGTCGATATAATTGTCAAAAACTGATGACACCCTCCAGCAGTGACGGTCTCGTTTCTAGAATATAGTCACAAAAACCACGCCCTACTATTCTACAGCCATGTCAGGTGTCAGCTTAGAACGTTTCTCAATTGCGTCCATCCAAAACCCGACACTTTGACTTGAAGACTTAGGTAAAAAATTCCATTTATTGACAATGTCAGAAGTGGTGAGTTATTTCAACATTTCGACTTTTACTTCTGCTTCTGTAAAAAAATGAAGCACTTATACAGTCAGAGATACTGTGATAAGCATTCGAAGATTGACTTAATCTACCCGCTCGTCCGTGCAGAGAATATGATGATGGACGGTGAAAGAAGGGCGGTCAAATTCTCATAATTGGAGGGGTTTGCACAGAGATGGGCGGTGATCAACTACTAATAATTCTGCTCAAATGAAATACTTCGGGCGGAATACCCTCAAAGCGATTCAGCATTCAAATCTAAAGAGGACAACCTTATTCTTATAATCCAACATTCGCACGCGTTAGCGTGCATAGCCCAACTGGTTTAGAGATATGCAGGTTTTCAATAACCAATAACTTATTCAAGATTTGAGCCTATAAAAGGAAGAAGGAATGGAGAACAAAATATAATAGTTACCGTAAACTGTTGCGAAAATCACCTTTCCCCTACCGCATCACTAAAACTAATCCAGATTTGCAAATGTAACGTTCCAGAAAACTTTCTCTTGATAAAAAGATGCAAGGAGAGTTGTCGACCTTGAGAGGAGAACATCCGCAAACATACGCACTTTGCAGATGAGAGCGATGAGTGTATTTGTTCTTGAATCACAAATTTTGTACTTTGTTGATGACATTTAAATGAAGTTTGACGATAAACAGGCAAAAGTGGAGTTCGTTCAGCATTTGATACAGGTTGTCTTCTGTTGCCTCGCTATACTGATGCTGAGTGACACCGACCAGAATGGTCTTTGAAAGAGAAACTTCATCAATAGCTAGGCTACATGAATGGGGTGGTCAACAAGTTCCGATTTCTTAAAGTCACAGTACACGACATAAATGCTCTCTGAGATCAGACCTTAATGTGAAACTGAGACCCTCATAAATGCACAAGGGATGCTAGTGGTCAAAAAACAGCTCAGTTAGGGCGTAAAAAGGGCTCTAAAATCTTCTTAGCCGACTGTAGCTGTCGAAGTTGCACCATTTGTCCCAGATGCACAGGTTTCACGCAGACAGCTCACAGCAATGGCATGCTCCTTGAAGCAGCTCGCCCAAACACCCATTCCATGCAAATTTTCTCGTCACCTTCCCGTCCAACCCTAATTTTACTACTTTATGAAGCCTCATATTCCCTAATCAAGCTGATTCTAGCGATTTCTTTGTCTTTTTGCACTGTTCTACACTATCACTCCCACTAATAGTTTAAAAAAAGGCACCCAAATATTCAAGTAAACTATGCCTCTGGGAGAGCCATAGTTTTACAGAAATGCCCTGCACCGAGCTGGTACTCCGATCTTACTTAGAGAGACGTTTCTTTTCAGCATCGGCACTGCTTACTGTAGGAGATTGCTTCGGAACCAACAACCGAAGCGAATCAGAGTACCAAGGAAGTGTGCAAAAGTTCCCGCGAGCTAGTGTGGTTGCGAGTTGAAGTTGTCGCGAGTTTGTAAAGCTTTCTCACTATTGATTGATGGCACAGAGAATGAAAGGATTGGTCTTTTGGCGTCAATCAATCCCGTCTAAAGGATGCGCCCCGCCCCCGACTTTCATTCAGAATCGTAGTGGCGTAATGAGTGCGTTGTGGCCCATGCAATGACTTGCGGTGGCCAGCCGATGTACAAGTCAGTGCTTNTATCTTCCCAGACGAGTCTGGTACCAATTAACGGAACCCGGAGGGATGGAAGGCTCGGTTGGCATAGGCGGGTATTGATCGGGGACTCGAACCCGTGACCATGCGTAACTGAAAGGCGCCACTTGCCACTACACCACCTCACATAAGTGGGCCTGACGTGAGTGAAAAACTTCCCCTTAGACTGGGGCACCCAAATTTGAAAGATAACTTTTGAAAAATATACGGATAGTAGCATCGAGACAATGACGGTAGCAGTAGGATTAGACTAGGCTGGACGAGCAGAGAGGAGGAGACTAAGGGGGTGGGGGAGGAAAAGATGCGCGAAAAGCGTAATCTGAAGTTAAATACGTCGTGAAGTTGGAATTAGAGAAAATGAGTTGTGTTACCTAAACATGCATGACTTGAGAAGTAATTCGCTCATGGCGAGCGGCTCGCTTACGAAGATTCGAATGTGCGTGAATTTTTTGGCCGGAAACTCATAACTCCTGTTCTCTTGAGCAGGGCGTTAGAAGTTTGGAAGGGATCCAGTCGGCACACCAACTTAACAATAAAAGGAGAGCGATAAAGGAACTAAAATAACTCACAAAGTGTAGGAAATTCTGTACGTCCTCATCAAACGGCAATACTCCTTGACGTCGGAAGATGGATGGACAAGAAAGCGCCTTCCGCGCTATCATCACAGAGGAAGCTTGTGTAACTTCTCGAAATTTCAGGATGTCATCGTAACATGTTATTATACCAGAACCACCACTGAAGTCAAGTCCGTGATTAGTGAGAATTGGAACATATGTATACTGGTCATGTAGTCAATCTTAAAGAAATGAAGCTAAGACTAAAGTTTTTCTTATCAATGAGCAAGGCCTTCTGCTTTATGCTCGTTGACTGCTTAAAACCCCACTTTCTTCACATGAATTCAATATCTGTTGATCACACCACTGCAAAATGAGTGCTCCTTCTACATTTTACACGAATAGAACAGGCTCAAGGGCAAGGTCTTACTGCGGTAATTTCTTCAATACATAGAATTACTTACTTGGCGATTACCGGTATACTAACAGTCCGAGTGATCTCGCGAATTTCATCAATCCGGCACGGATGCTGATCACGTTCTTCTCGCCTCCGACCATGAACTCCTAGAGCGGCAGCACCACATTTTTCGATTTCGCGAACTAGATTCAGTGTGTCTGACGGCTGTAAAACAGTTGTTATAGAATCGAACTGCGTTCAAACCTTCAAAGGCTCAAAGTAACCCAACTAACATCGTCCAGAACCCGGATTTTGCACGACACTGGGACTTGTGCCACTGCAGTGAGCGAAGAAATTATCTAAAAATAGTTAAACGACTACTCTTACATTTTTCTCATAGTGATTTGACATAGATAGAATTTGCTGACAACAGGGTCCAGATACTCGAGCAAACAGGAGAAAGCGTATTTTTTCTTAGTGAAAAGATATGCTACTTTTGACCTTGAATTTACATTTTTGATCTTATTACCTCTGCTTCATAGTAACTTGTCTAACCTAGAACGAGTGAATGATATTATTTTTTTCGAAGACTTTTTTCTCGAGACTTTTTGTTTTGCAGACAGTTCCGTTTTCTTCGCTTCTTACTCACTGAATGAACATGTGTTGAAAGTTTGAGAATTGACTTTTGTGTTTTCTCACCTAATTGCGGTCGCCTCGCTCCCTGCTGCCAAGCAACTCTAATAAATCCTATGGCTACACGTAAATCGAGAGCTTTTATGGTTTGGATGGTTGTCCGACCCAAAATAGCGTTGCATTGGCGACCAAAGCGGCAACTGAAGCTGATGTACCCCAATGGCAAGTTGGCAGCGAGCGGCCGAGACGACCGCCCCTTCTTTTGGTTCCCCGGCGCACGTGCCATTTGTGTTCTCGACGTTGTTGGAATTCTCCCAAAACAATCACAGCATCAGCAGAATTCTGACAAAAACTCAGGGAAGATTTTGTTCAGAAACCATCGTAGTATTACCACTTCAAATGAACCTGGATAAGGTAGTATCACCCGACAAGTAGAATATGGAGGATTGTGATACGGTTGATACATTTTTCTAGTGTGGACATGTTCTGATTTTTTCAAGCGTTTTTTCATGATTTAGTCTGAAATAGATGTAAATTCGGTAATTATGAGTTCTCAACTTTAGTAAGGTCTGGTTTCATGCATAATATAGCTTTGGGAGTCTGCAGTGGACGATTTAGAGGGTGGTTTTGAAAATTTATTGGTCCAACTCGACGATAATAGAACTGAAGAATAAAACTTTTTAAGGTATGCTTTGAAGGTGTTACACATGGGGGACTAAGATGTAGATACAAGATTTACCTCGGTAGGCAGCCCACAAGCAAGGACTCACGACTATTGGAGGGACTCTTGAATCAAGGAGTGCGTCCCTGTACCGATAACTAGTGGAAGACTTATTGGAACATAGCACCCACTTGTCCAACACTCAAAAAGGCGAAAAGGAATACAGGAATACTAATAAAAGTCGAAGCAGTTCAAAGGAGGGCAGTTTTAAGAAAATTTGTTACAAACAACCATCTCGAGCTTATGAAGTGTTCACACCCCCGTGTAAGTGGGTTGGCG
>UZAF01018864.1:0-11455 GCA_900617895.1 Haemonchus placei
AATAACGTCCAGGGCAAGACGTAGGTTGTGTTGTTAGATAAAGTATTATTTGCCATTATTCTACGTTTTCACTGCGGTAACGTCCGCACTTATTATATTACTTGTTGTATTTTTACTCCGTTACCATCGGAGTTATAAGAAAACCACTGAACCACCAGCACATAGTACATATAACATTAATGTTTTGCTACTCAATTTTTGAGGACTTTTCCTGTTGTCCCATAAAGTTCTAATGAGTACAAGTCCAGGTTAACTTTCTGGTTCCTTGAAAGTACTTCAACTATATCCCTTCTTTGTAATCAAACCAAATTGGTAACGTACCATCTTTCGATGAAGTTTAGCTTTGGACCCCGCTTAAGCAGTTCCATCTACCATCGTTTGTGAGTGAAATCATCGCACCGGAGGATTTGGCTTTCTTATTGGCGCAAGTGCTTCGATATTATCGTCAACTATTCC
Organism: Haemonchus placei; assembly: GCA_900617895.1. NCBI lineage: Eukaryota > Metazoa > Nematoda > Chromadorea > Rhabditida > Trichostrongylidae > Haemonchus > Haemonchus placei. The sequence continues at coordinate 457 of UZAF01018864.1, forward strand.
CTTGAATGCATGGCTCATTCGGCTTTCGGATTCCTACTTGGGTTACAAGAAGGTCGGCTTCCGTCGATGCCACAACAAGATTGTCATCCATGCCTATTAGGCAGCCCACCTTGAAGTGGTAAATTGCTGGATCAAAAAAAGCACCAGCAGCTTCTTAGTCAAGATAAAGGATAAAGAGTCCTGGGCTTTGATCAATCTCGTCTGAGGGATGTGCCCACGCATTCGACTTCATTTCAAAATCGTATTGGCGTATTGAATGCGTATGTAGCCTATACAATGACTTGTGGTGGAGAGCCGATGTACAAGCCAGTGCATTTAACCTCCTAGACGAGTCTAGTACCAAGTACGGCCCCGTAGGAATGGAGCTTGGTTGGCCTGGGTGGATACAGATCCGGAACGTGAACCTGTGACCATGCGTGTGTGAAGTGCGCCACTTGCCACTACACCACTTCCGCCCGTCAGTCAAGATAGCAGTCAAAGAGTGAATTGCGATCAAAAAGCACCAACTCAAACTACATACTTACCCAGACTGATCGTAAATTTCAAATGGAAATGGAGTTGTTGGTTTTCTTTCTCACGAGTAGAAATGTATACGTGTAATACATATCAAATAAGAACCGTTCAAACTTCTGGAAAGCTCTGGAACAGCTGTTTAAAAGAATCGTTCTCAAAAACTCTAATTACTTTCCTAACAACCCAGTAGTGTAGAGAGATGGCCTCCTGAACTGTTCACACTTCTACTTATGGAATGTTGACTTATTTGTGCGACTTAAAGTCCTTGAAAATTGTTGACTTTTTGTTTTACCCTCAGGAGGACAAATTGTCTTTTTCTGAAAAGAACCTAAAGGCCAAAGCCGTAGCTAAGTTCCTCGGTAGTTGTCATGCGCTTTCTACACCTAAAAAATGCAGCCCATTTTTGTAAGGGCTTCTATCGTAGGCTTCTATCATCATATGTAAGTACGGTGGCGATCCCCATCTGGAGTTACGTCGCCATCTTCTTACAGAAAGCCCACATGACTTAAATGTAGTCACAAACTTACAACCATATCGAGACTCTAGTGCTCCCTCGAATATTCACCTGCTGTTAGTGTCTTCTTCGAAAAAGGAATTTGGCTGTTGGCTTCACAAAGAGCGCCAAGCCAGTTAGGTATCCAGTTTCACCTCGTGGGAAAACACTGCTCTCTTGAGGCGACAATTTGCACTAACAAGTGCTTCCCTGACTGAATACCTAATGGTATTCGATCAATATTCCGCCGTTTTTCATATTCAATTTAATTTATTGAAATTCCCATAAGTAAGAGAGATCCCTCCATGCTCTGTACGTAACAGTTCCAACAGATGGAAGACATATCATGGAACATGGAAGTTCCATGTCTCCACAACCACACATAAGGGAAGCACTTCCTTACGTATCGGCTCACTTCGCAGAGGTTGAAAGAGCTGAAATGCTTCGTGCTGGCAACATAAAAAATGATTTTTTCGTTGTTAACTTATGAGTTAGGAGAATGCAAGTTTTATAGGATTTTTGATGGGTCATTGCTGTCATATCCCGTAACATCTAAATATGCCAGTAACTCCCCTTATCAGAGGTAACCCCACTGCTTCAAGACCTAAATTATCGTAGACTTGACGTCACCAACATTACACCTCCTTGCCTTGTAAAAATTTCTAATTAAAAGCGATAGCTTATACTTTCGTGCTGTTTCCTTCATGTACATAGTGCTTGCCGAGTTGTTGGCAAGTTTTTTTTCCGGCAACATTGACTTCACTGCGGCCTAAATACCTTTTTAAGTATTTGTTTGCTGCAGAACCATATTTGACGTGCAGTGAACCTTCGAGCTCCAAGTCAGTTTTCCATGCAACAAGAATCCTTGTAGAGAGGTACACTATAGGATGAACTGCTTTTTAAGTGAGGCTTCAAAAGGATTTCTTTTCACCTCTACTTCATAGAATGACCATATATTAATTTTTCATATTTGATCAAAATAGGGGCGGAAGTGGCGTTCTGGCAAGTGGTACCCTATTCACACACGCATGGTCACAGGTTCGAATTCCGGGTCGATATCCGCATATGCCAACCACGCCTTCCAACCCTCCGTGGCCCATACCTGGTCCGTGTCCGTTAAATGGTACCACAATCGTCTGGGTCTGGGTGGATAGGAGCATTGACTTGTACATCAGCTGGACACCTCAATTCATTGCATAGGCTAGATACGCATTCAATACGACACTACGATTCTGAATGGATGTCAAATGCATGGGCGCATCCCTCAGACGGCACTGATTTACGCCCTGAGACTTCATCCTTTTTCTTTTATTCTATGAAATTGTATGCAATTAGTAGTTGGAGTTTTGAGCTTTTGAGCTACAATAGTTCATCAATTCTTATCGTTGATGATTGGCTTTTCCAGCTTTTTTGCTTTCTCATTAGGATTTGACCGGTGTTTCTCGGGAGACAGACCACTTTGGGGGCTTCACGTAGTCGCTTTGCTACCCCTGTTTCCCAGAAGTCTAAGCAAAGCTATATTGGCACAAGATTTATTTTCTTAAAACCCCTTTCAAAGGCCATAAATATAATAGAGACCGCTTCCTTCAGGTAAAGAATTACCAGCAGAAGTAGAGTGCGTGTACGACAACGTGAGGGTGAATCACTAGAGCACGAGTAGAAATGTGGTGTCGTCCTCTGTTCCGCCGCATATGAAATGAATTGAAAAGAGGTCGGGCCGCATGTTCCCAGACGAACCATCTTTTCTATTGTTTTCATCGATTGATTCAATGGAATCCCTTCTCTCGCCTCATATTTCAACATTTCTTGTCCTTCTGGCAGTTTATTCATAAAGTTCATCCTTTCAAAGCCCGAAGATCTTCGAGTAGGGTACAAATGTGAAATTTATTTTGTTCGCTAATGAAAAACAGTACTAGCGATTCACTGTGGTTCAGTAATCCATCATCCTTCACGTTCCACTCATACAGTTTTTTTTTCATTCAGGGCCAACCCTCTGCCCATTAATGCGAACGCCTGTTGGGGCAATCCTATAAATGCTGAGTGACACTGGACGTGTAGTGACGTATGGCTCATAATTGAAGGTACAGTTACTGTAAAAATGGTTTTCGAGTTTTTTCCCTATAATGTACGTGTGGCCCCCAGAAATATCTCGTGGAACAATATCGAGTCGTAAAACTACCTCGACACGGGGGTTGTAAGAGCTCCAAAACCGGCTAGGTCGGCGTACACGAAAGTGGCGGCGTTATGACGGCCTTTTTTTTCATAGTGAGGCTTTAAGTTTCCGACGAATAGTACTCTTATGTGGGAGACACCCAGACAATCACAGACGTACAATCTCGTACAATTACCCCCACACCCTTTCTTACTAATTTTTTTCGAGACTTATTTCCCTAAAAATCTGGATTTTCTCACTTTCTTCGAGATTTTTGCGCTAGTCTGGACAGCGACTTCCACTGTTTCAGTCCAGGTGAAAAATTGAGATTTATCGTGAACCACGCCTTTTAGACTGCGATAGTCAAATAATTGATTGGTTTTAATCAAGTTTTTTTTGTTGCTCTGAACATAACCTTGAACAAGACCCTTTCAAAATTAGAAAGCTGTCCCTTCAAGTCACTGCTCCACCTTTGCCCGGTATGTGAGTTCTCGAAAGGATCACAGATTCACTACTCCAGATCATTCTATAGCGATCCTTTCTTCGAGGATAAATCGTATAAAAAGTCAGAGAGCGTAGGAGAATTCGCCGAAAAAAATCTTCAAGTGACGTTTAGAAAAATGCTCCTGGGCCTGAGAAACTCTTATTTGACTAAATAGTCCTAATTGTAAAAATTTCAGTTTACTCGAGGTTCGTGAACTTGAAAGGTCAGACTTCAGAAAATTGTTTTGTCAGAAAATCCCAGAAATTTAAAGCGGATTTCACTCCGTCGGAGTAGAATTTATATTTCACGCGCGGATCTTATTAGCATAATTCCTCCATGCGGCGCTCAGGTACTTTAAACCAAATCCATTTCAGAAGCAGCTTAGCACCCTCATTTTTCAGCCTCTTTTCCATCATAAAGAAAGTCATTGATGACTATGATGAGCAAAACACACTTCACTATCTTCGTTCTCGAATATTTCATTTTTCCTTCTCGACTATGTCGGTTCTGAGCTTGACCCAAAGTTTAGCTTCGAACATCCGAACTTCCTTGGTTGGACTTCCATTGAACGTTTGGGTTTCATTCACGGAAAGCGATGAACTCTAGATATCTCATAAGAACGATAGACCCCGAAAACTTACTTTTCGGTACAATCTGAACGAAATTCTCTTGATCGAGGACAAGATGGGCAGAACAGAAAGTAACCTATGAATTGGACTGTACTGCACACCTAATACACTTGGGAGCAATACATGATTAGATCCGGTTTTGAAAGACTTTCAAAAAAACTAGAGAGTTCAAGTAGAACTTTGTCAGAGGGTAGTGTTGAGGTTCCGGATGAAGTCAAAATATTTATGAGGTTATTTATGAGAGGAGGAGGGAGCCTATGTTTGGAGATGTCATTAGTTGCACCACTATCTACAGACACCTTTCCAGAGCACTGAAAAAGCGCTTCGCTTCGCAGTGCTCTGGAAAGGTGTCTGTAGAAAGTGGTCAGCGCTTCGCAAGCATTTTGGAAATCAGTATTATGGAAATCATGCGCAAGCAAGTGACACTTCTTGGGCAGGTTAATTGTCAGGATTGTAACTTCCTTTTTATACTGTATGTCTTGGAAATATCCATCGCAGAAGCTTGAACTAGCTTATTCAAAATGACTGAAGGGTCTTGTGAAGCATGGTCAATCATTACAAGAACTCGTCATTCGTTCTCACCTCACCCTTATGGACTTCGTATTCGACCTCGTGAGAATTTCGGAGGCTTTATCTTACTATGCTCATGAACTCTTATATTTTTGTGATGAAAAGTTATCACTACAATAAGACCAGCGAGAGCCGTTTCCTTTTCCTACGCGAAAGGCTCCAGTTGTGCGTCGGTAATATAATATTTTGCTGTCCTCAAAGTAAATTTATTCCCATTTCTGCACTCCTTTTGTTTGAAATGGCTACACACAGGTTCTATGCAGCCACATCAACAAGTCTAACAGTGGCTTGTCATCCCTAAAAAATTTTGTAATATTTTTTCATGCAGTTGGATGTGTGAAGCATGTCTGCGCCATTAATCAACGTCCAGCATTTTGTACTTCTCCACTGGCTGTCCCAGTGTCAATTATCTTTGAACGAGCACCGAAGGAAATGAGGAATCTAATCGTATCTGGGTAAATAAATATCTAGGCCAGAAAACGTCCAGCACTTCATCACAAGCTTTTCACGCCATATCCGCCAGAATAGCTTCAATCCCTTCCCAGACCAATCCCCAATTTTATTCAAAGGATTGCATTTGGATTCATTGCCAGTTTTTGCATCGTCTATCATCAAAGTTCATTCCTTTAATGGGAGATGTGATTTTGCCTTCACCATTGCTAATTCATCATACGGTGCCATTGTGGAGTCACGAGAGCCTCCAAAGGGGTGAGGCGTTGAATAGCAACGAGAGCTATTACGCACGCATCACGCTCACTTACGCTTGCTCACACTTTCGCTCATTGGAAAGGCGCTCTCGCTATTTTCACTCAAATCTCGGTGGACTCGTTCGTTTCAGTAAGCCTACAGCGTTTTTGGTTGAATCCTCAGGATCAAGAAGAAAGGTTGAACTTTCGAGTATTGAAATTACCACCTAATTTTTACACCTTATCTGAATTTTCTGATTTTTTTTTTGGTCTAGGGTTCGTCTAAGGAAGTAATACCTATCTCATAGGGTTCGCGCAAGCACTTGCGCCTTCGTTGACGCCAAGCCTCCACTTCGCGCCTGACCAGAGCCAAACAGAACACAACTGGGCTGGGAGTCACTCGTCCGACTCACCGGACTGCTGCCGCTTGTCTTCAGAATCTTAAAGTTACTGGCCTTCCCTCCAAGAGAACTAGTTTCACAGCATCAACCATTTGCACTAAGAATTCACTGGGTTGCTAGAACAAAGGATAATTGTTGCTATGGCGTCAATCTTCTCGTCTTAGAAGACCAAAAACGTATGTAGTGATGTTGTGGCTCATATTTTGAATGATTTTGCTGTTGTTCGATGTGAATTCCGATCAGTGAAAATCGTGCTTCTTCATAGCGGGCTTTGTGTATTCATTGACCATCATACCTGCATTTTCGAAGGAAGAGTTCAATTTGAAAATCCTTTTTATTGGAAAAGCGGAAGTACAGGTTGGGAATAGTTCATCGGTAGTGAAGAAAGCGAGAAAACGGTCGTTTCGAGAAAAAGGCGCCTCAAATGTAGGGAAAATAGAGGTTAGACGAGATTAACATGACGGATATGACGTAGAATGTGTAGTCGGACGAGATTTCAGTTGTTGCAATTGTGCGAAGAGCTGATTCATCGAGCTAAAACTGGCCATATTATCTTACACTGACGCTGTGGGTCATGAGAAGTTGCTTGGACCTCTTACGTGAATTCCTCTGTGAATGGTGCAGCCTCTACAATGCCGTTCAAACTCGTCCACGCATACTCGCGGACAATATTTGAGCCGTTATATCGTCCTATCTGTATAAAACGTCCAATGCGGACCATAACTTGTCCACGTTAACAAGAACAATCGTTTAATCTTTGCTTGTCCCGAGTAGCTACAACCTCCCTCCCCCCACCCCTACGCCATATTTTTATTCATCGAAACTGTTATGGTATTGAAGGTTCTTCCCTATACCTTTCCTAGCAAAATGGGCAGCCGATGACCGATTTGTAGCTCAGTAGTCTCTGATCTCCTCACAAGTGCAGCAGAACTCTGATATCCCCGAATAGTTCTAAGCCCAACGACGAAAAAGAAAGGGCCGTTTGACGATGCCGTTAATCTGGTTATAACAGCCTCATTACTCATCTCGATGCCAAAGAGAAGTACACCAGATGAAAGAACTCGTGCCGTCCTCATCATCACTATATTATTCCATAATATCTTTATTGCCAGACTTGCGACGCCTCGTTACCGTACTATTTCCATGGCGCTCACATACCTCTATATGTTCCACTTGTGTGTGACCGCTATGAAAACAGTACGGTAGCGCTGATTGAAGGGTTTATTGGATATGGGGATTGCTGAAAATTCCCTACTGTGTCATCCATGGCTGCAGCTAACTTGATGTAGGCATATGCACAAGGAATCCACATAATCTCATCATGTTTTTGTTAATGTCTTAAGAGTGCAGTGCAGCTGGTACCTCCTACGCGGGTAACATTTTTCCCTCCATTTAACGAGATTCTGCAGAAAGCATTTTCATTGCTTGCAGAAGGCATAATTAGTCCAAAACATGTTGTACTTTTTAGGAACTGACCATTCTTTGAAGTAGCGACCACAGTTTGAAGCAAGGTCCCTTGGACCTCGGCCGAGACTCTATCATTCTTCCTTCAGGTTCTTAGCAAACACTACTAGTACTTTGAGACTCCTAAATTGGAATTGAATCGCCCATACTTGTGGTGTGAGCATGTGGCAGCCACCTGACACTGATCCAACTTCACCTGGATACCTGAAGCTTTAGGGTAACCTAGCCTTGATTGGGAGAAAATCTATCGATCCTATCACACACCACAGTGCCTATTTTCTGACTCTTATGAAATCGGTCAAATGATTAAGAAACTAGTACGTATTCGTTCCTATAGTAGGTATAACGATTCCTGTGAACTGCGACTTTGTGTAATATTTTCGTTGCGGAATAACCCTATGAAAGAAGTTTCTGGCCTCAGACTGCGCAGTATTTTTTGCGATTTTTTGATATATACATAGCTTACGTTTGCTAGACGAGCAATAGCAAAGTCTAAAAAGATCGAGAGCCACTTGCGTCTTCACGATGACAAGCCCCTAATTCAACGGCAGAACGTGGAACTCACATTTTACGCTTTTTTGTTGTTTTTTTCTGGTTGATGAACAATCATGACATGTGCCCAAGCGTTGCGCTGCTCGATTGCTATCTTTTTCGCCTTTTCATAGCGTTACTTCAATGGAAAACAAATGGTACCTTGTGTGGACCTGAAAACGGCATCGAATAAATCCTGTTAGTCTCTTTTACCAGTATTCTGAACAAAAAGTTTTAGAAACTGCTCAAACGACGAAAAAATGTTGGCAATATTGTTGTGGTTTTATTTTAGTATTTGGATCGCCTATTTGGAAAAGCCTTGAAATAAAATCGAAAAGACTTTTCTTGATCATAATCCTTCGTCCAACCTGATACGTTCCACGACCAGTGTAACGGAGAATGTAGCACATGTGGGGAATCGAATTCTTCTACCGTAAGCCTAGACAGTCTTCAGAAATCTTTTTAGATGCCTCTGGCATCATTTCAGATAAATCTCTTAAGGATGATCATCAAAAGGGCCAAGCATTTATTTTCGATCCACTATTGCATCACATTTGTGTGTACATTTGCCCTGTACGTGAACTGGGCCCAAGGGTGCACTCCTTCAGTCATTCTAGCACGAACCTGAATCTAAGCCCACAATCACACCTCAATTCGCTGCCTTAGCGACAGTCCTGAGGTATCTAGCTTAAGTGCAGTAATGGAAGTTGTGGTGCCGAATAGTGCAAAAGATGGAGAAGAAACTGTGAAAATCGGAGAAAATTTCAAGAGATTTAAGGCTTCAAAAAATGTAAAGAAGGGGATTGTACGAGATTGAATGTCCGTACGGGGTTGTACGAGATTAAGCACGTGTAATCGTCTGAGTGTCTCTCACACAAGCGTACTATTCATCAGCGTCCTAATGCTCCATTATGAATAGTAAATGGGCGTTAAGGCCAACAAAACACGGCCACTTCTGGGTTGTACATCAGTCAAACCGATTTTGAAGCCCTTATACGACCTGTCGAGGTCGTTTTTTGACAAGACAACGCCCTTCATTCTATGGTTAGGGGCCACGAGTCATTCCTATGGGGAAATTTTAGAACCCATCAAACCAGAACTGTGCCTTTATTTCACAGAGAGTCTTTCACCTTTCATGCCCCCCCCCGGTGATACAGCGACAGAAGGGGCCACCTCCACTGCTCCTACTCACTGTGACTACCGTTGGTTGAACTACTTGAATCTATCACAGCAGAAATGTTTTCTGCACGTCCTTCAAACTCACCACACAGGTCGCTATCTCGCTCCTCCCTCTTCCCGCTTGAAGCTCGTGAAGTGTTCTCCACTACAGCTCCATCATGTAGCCATCAGAGGAGCTTCAAGAAAGATTTCAGTCGCCTTTCTTTCTGTTCTCACAAGTTTTAGGAGCGTTTTTTCTCCAAAAAACATTAACTGCCACTTAATGGTGAGAGCAATGCTGGCGCTATTGTATTAGTCGGATCAAATATAGCCAAGGCAATAGTTTTTAGAAAGTAACCGATGAGTTCGCTATGAGAACGTGAGCTCGTGATGTCTTGTTTTTTCCTTTCCATTTTTTCCCGTTATTTTCGTAGCCATCGTCTGTCCATTCATTTGCGATTGATTTCATTATGCTGACACAACGGATCTCGTTCGCTTTCACAAATCCCTTCTCATGTCTATACTCCTTTTCTACTAAGGCTTGTAGATGTATTCCGAGCAGATTTTGTTTTTTTTNTTTTTTTTCCAAAAATTACTTTGCTCATGCGTGGTTACCGATTTAAGCATGACGTATTCCGAGGTACCTTCATTCAATCCAATTCGGTTCTATGAGTCCTCAAGATTGTATATAGCATGGAGTTAGCTCAGAATATCTGTTGGCACTGAGTAGCATTTACTTCTGACCACATCCTTCCCTTCTCTGCAGCGCTGAAATCGAATCTTCTCAAGAACATTTCGCACTTTTTGCTCTTTGCAGTGTTAGAAAATGCATCGGAGGAATCCCTGCACTTACCTGCTGCAACATATATAGTAGAAGTTGTGGATATAAAGGACTAACGAGATCAGCCTTTTGCGTGATCAATCCCGTCTAATAGATGCGCCCCACACTCAACATTGATTCAGAATCGAAATGGCGCAGGAATATGTAATTAACCAATACAAGGACTTGTGGTGGTCAGCCGATGTACTGCTCTTATCCTCCCACACTTAAGTCTCAAAATGGACCGACCCCGTATGCGTGGAAGGCTTGGGTGGCCGCAGGTATCGATCCGGGAGTTGAACCCGCGATCATGCGTGTGAAGTGCTCACTTGCCACTGGGTGTGTGTACATTCGTGCGATTCGAGCTGCGCGCGGCAAATTGCGCGGCGAAATTCATAGGTATTCTGACGAATTTAGCGCCTATTATTGGGGCCCAAATTCGCAGTAAAGTAGATAAGTAGGATTAGCCGACCATACTAATGTACTCTACTTCAAGTTTGTGTCCCAATAATAGGTGTCTGGGAGGCCACGAACTCCGCCGCGCAACTTGCCGCGCGCAGCTTGAATCGCACGAATGTACCGTCCCCCCTTGCCACTACATCACCTTTGCCCATTTGACAGAATATCAAGCAGGAATATTCAATATCTCAAACCTTCCATGTAACTCTTTGAAAAAAGAAAATACTTACAAAATGAACAGCATCCAATAAACATCTCTTTTGCGTCCTTTCACATATATTAATGTTCGAGCCCATGGGGATCCTAGAGATCTTCCATGGTCCACTGATACAGTTAAAATGCAATTATTACCTGTGGTGGCTGGTTGGTTCTTTCACGAATGAATGCGTAGTACATGGTTTATTCTCGTGAGAGACTCCATGCAGAACAATCGTACACCATCAAACGGTCTCTTAGTGGGTAGTGAGAGGGGCATACAATACCCAACAAGCAAACAAGGCGTAGCATCGTTTTGTTGGCCATTGAACTTTACATATGTATGTATGTATGTATGTATGTATGTATGTATGTATGTATGTATGTATGTATGTATGTATGTATGTATGAACTTTGGTGAAGGGCTGAAATGCTCTTTTTTTT
>UZAF01018864.1:12231-28928 GCA_900617895.1 Haemonchus placei
CACTTAGCACCGAAAAGTAGTCGATGGTTGTCAGACAAACGTTGAAAGCGCTGGGCATCGTCTGTTAAGAACGTTGGTCGCTCGGCGGAACTTTGCTGTCGACGTCCGCACCGCCTTCGACTTTTGACGGTCTTGCGCTGGAGCACTTTATTTTCCAAGCGGTGAACACATCCGTCAGCGGCGGCGCGGTGCGGTCAATGGACGTCCGTCGCGCGTCCACCGTTGTCAACGGACGACATTTGGGTTGTCAATAGACGATGTTTGCGCAGTGCCCGGCAACTGCGTTTTCAACACTCGTCATTGAACTCTAAAAGCGTGTTATCGCCGATTAAAAAAGGCGCGCAGCGTAACCTCCTGCGGTTTGAGTTGGACATGTTTGAAAAGTGCAGAGGTTCTGAAGGAATGTCCGTTCCGCGCGTCCGTCGAAACTGGGTCACCCGCCTACTTCGCGCGCGGTGCAGCCCACTGCGATTTCGAGATTGCACTGCAGTATCACATCAATCCATGTTATCTTCTATACAGCTGGCTGCCGTGGTTCAAACGCCTATCGTATGTCCCACTGACAACTGCGACATCTGTCAAAAATTGCGGACTGACGCACCGCGTGCGACGGCTGCGGCTTGACCTAGTTTCATCGACGTTGGGATCGACCGAACCAATTGAACCTTTAGAGGTTGCACCTTTCGGATCAACACGCACACGTGGACGCGAGGGGTATGGGTACCTTCGTGCGATTCGGACCGCGCACGGCAAATTGTGCGGCGAAATTCGTAGCGATTCAAACGACCCTGGCGCCTATTATTGGTGCACAAACCTGAAGTAGAAAAGTTGGGTACGGTCAGCTGATCCTACTTATCTACTCTACTTAAAGTTTGTCCCCCAATAATAGACTTCAGAGTCGTTCGAATCGCCACGAATTCCGCCGCGCGCAATCCAAATCGCACGAATGTTTCGTCCCCCGCACGCGAGCAGCTTACTGTAGCCAGATATACGCAATGGCACACAATTTTGGACAGCTCGTCCAGATACCATTCTCATGGAATTCCTGTCGCCATCACATTCTTGTCCCCCTAATTTTACTCTTTTTTTGAAGCTTTTTTGAAGCTTTTCTCTTTGAATACCCCGACTTTCACGTTTTTTATTTTGTCACGTTTGCACATTTCTGGACTTTCTTTTCCATTACTCGTCTAGGGGTTAATACCCTAGAGCTGTGCCGCCACTCACTTTCGCGCCTTCATCTGCGCTCTCTCGGCAAGACAGTATCTTGCTTGTCAAATCCCCGTTACGACCAACTTTTTGTACGAGGTTAGCACATCATCCGCTCCGTTGCAATTTGTCTTCTTTTGCTTGACCAAAAAAACACCATCTTCTCGTTGCATAATCGTTTATTTGCACAATTACCGTCCTGCAGAGCCGGCCCCTCCTCATTCTCTGCGCTCTAGCAATTTGCGTTAGAGACGCAGAGTGAAGTAAAAACTACTTCGGCAACTCAAACTGCTCTTCTTGTCGTTTAAAATGTGCGTTGTTCGTATAATTTTAATAATCATAATTATGAAAAGTTAGTTGGGATTACCTAAAACCGTTTTCAAGAGCATTCATTTCTTTTGCCCCATTCTCCAAATGTGTCATCTCTTCTCACCTTGCTCCTTCATGTTTTGATTCCGCTGGGATTTGTTTCAGTCTTACAGCATTGTGTGATATCATGCCTTGTATGGAAATATTCGGAAATACTCTATTCTTCTCAGTGCTTGTTTTCCTAATTTTCCGCAACACGATGATAAAAGTTCACCTTAAGAGGTGGATTGGCAGAATAGCAAAAGCTTGTAATTTTCTGTCCAAATAGCGTATTCCACTACTCTTCATTTTTGTTTGACAATTGTAGCACCCCATTTGATTGAGTTAAGATTTTTTGAACGCCCAGGGTTTGCGATCGGAGCAGAATATTCACGCCTACTCCCGGTTACCTCAGCCTCAAATTGTAGGACTGACCTCTTGCCCAGCTTCGCATTTCTTCGAAATTGATTGTTAAAGGGACGGTTCACTTTGAAAATGTTTACTGGGTGAGATTTGTCCATCACATGAACTTCTGACCCCAAGGATAGCTGACGTTGTAGGTTCCAAAAAACGGCTAAGATAGGGTGTAGTGGGGGCCCTAGAACCGGGTAAGCCGACTGCACCCTAGAGCGGACGAGTTCTCACGGCGTTCAAAAGCTATATAGTTTGCACATTCGCGCCGGGACCCACATCCTGCATGCAAACGGCTTACGGCAGCCAGCTGTATGCGATGGCACGCGCATTTGAACAACTCGTCCAAATACCCATTCCATGCAACAACTCCTGTCACCTTCTCGTCCAACCCATAGTTTTACTTTTTTCCCTCATTTTTCTAAATACGCTGATTTTCACGCTCGCTTCGGCTATTTTGCTCTGCTCTGCCATCATTCCCATTATTTGGCAAAAACTAGATATCGAACTGCGCTTTCAAGTATCGCTACACATAGTACAGAATAAGCAACTTACCTCATACATCCGGGACTGGGTGAGTCGCCGAGGTTCTCAAAAAGGGAAATAACAGATATTCTCATGGTTCACGACCAAGTCAAGTAATTTTTGAGGTGGACAATTTTCTGAACTAACAATTCTTTACTTCAAAAGAAAGCTCATTATCTTTACATGTCATTGTTTCTTGTCAGGCAACAATCTCTGATATCATTCTGAGAAGTACGACTGCAATTATTCTGGCCACTTCATATGAATGCAATGCTTGGTTCAGCTGATTTTCACCTTCTAGTTATTTCATTGACTTTTTCGTACTAAATTCACTCGTTCCCTTCGTGGAAGAGGTCTCGTTGGTCTTTGCTATTAGTTTAAAAGTGTTGAGTATTCACGTCGCTTGGTCAAGCATACGAAATGTGCCCTCCCCACTTCCACATACCTCACCTCACCTGGCTCCCCCTATCGACCAGAAAGGTGTCGGGAATTATGAGTCTTCCGTAATGGGCGGACCCCACTAGTTCTCCTCAACCACGTCTAAAGATCGCCAAGAGTACGACTCGTTTCCGCGATTTTCAAAGCTTTCTCTTGCTCTGGAAGCTTTCTCAAACCCGATCGCCTTGGAGATGGGTTGTCCTAGAAATTGCACATATTATGGTAGCACAGCTACTTTATCTTTAATTTTGTGAATTTTACTGTTAAGATGCAACAATTTTTTGATTTCCGTGTGAAAAGCATTAGTTCAAAGTTTGACGCGTCAGGCTGGTTTTTGTTCCCCTCCCTCCCTAAAAGTCTGCATCGATTTCTCTTTCCAAGATGCTTTTTAAACTCCACGTAGCTTTAAAGGGTTTGTAAAGGTAGTAACTCCTTTCATGCAACGTCGTGCATCTTATTTGCCTTGTTTGAAGGAGGTCGCAACCTGAAGCCTACGGATGGCGCAGGAGTACATATTTCATCCGGAACTTGAGCCTAGCTCGGGTTTCGGACGCAACACTCCTGCAGCATCCGGGCTGGGCAAGGCTTTACGGATGACTCTAAAGTACTGATTGAGCCTGTGCTGTTGCCTCCAACTCCCAGGCTATGTAGCTTTCCTAGCGACTTTCTCATTCATTTGTGGCCTCTACTACACCGCTCCTGTTGTTTTGCAATATTCACGCCATTCACATCCTCGACCACAGAATTTTCTTTTTTGTATTTATCATGAGTTCCTGAGTTCCTAGCAAAATCATCCAGATTTCTTTTTCTTCAGTGTGGTGGAGATCGTTGTCAATCTCTGCTATGCTGTTCTAGTAAGTAATGTACTATCCTTATATGGATATAAGTTTTTTTTCTGTGAAAGAAGCGGTCTGAGAACTTCAGGGGAAGTAAGCATATTCAGTAAGTAAGGTTGCATAGCTGTGACGGTTATGGTGTCGAAATGCTTCTACGTTCACATCAATGAGTTATCCTTCCTCAACTATGGGGAGAATGCTACACCGGACCTTTTTGTACATTAACATTTTACGCAAATATTCGAGGCTGGGGGTTGAAAGCAAAAGTGAACAGCTCTAGCTTGCAGAGTAAGACCTCTGAAATGGACAGCAATCGATCTGATCGGTAACCAGCCGTTTGTGGTCGGTCATCAGACATTCGCAACATCTTACTGAGAGCCAACCAAATTACTCGGTATCTACCAAAGACCAACGCCCTTGTCCTTTTATTAGCTTTTTGTTCTACTGCCTTCTGTGGCTATGGAAACCATTTGTAGTCAATTCTCAGCCTAATGCAGTTTCATGGAGAATTGGCTCAGCTCTGGGTTGATCCTCGTATTGGTTTTTGCAACATCTCATGCCGCTGTTCTGCTGTTCCTTCTTAATTGCCCATCCCCATCCGTTACGATCTCCACTCCAAGCAGGTGATTTCGGGTCAAAGCCTTCTAATCCGTGCCTAATTATTGCAATTTGATCGCGACATTTTGTGTCATTTATTGAGTCCATATTGCCCTTGGATGACCATTAATTTGGGCCACTGCTTCTGCCTATCTTAGGAAACCATCCAACACTCTGACAGCGCACTGGGCGTGCACAATGCATTTTGAATTGACTGACAGGCTTACATATGTTAGCTCGAACACTATGAATCAATTCTGCGTTAGAATCCTGTTAGAGTGAATTCCGCCTATTCCATTTATGAAAATTCTCTCTTCGAATGAAACTTTGGTGATGTAATGCTTAAATGATTTCGCTAATATAAAGTGAGAAGAAATGCTCTGCCTCTCGCCCCACCACTCTTAATTTCTCGAAGAGCTGGAAAACACCAGATTCACCTATTGTAGTATAATCTCCTTAGGATAGCATCATTTGTTGTGAGTCTACGGGGTTGACCGTCAACTCTCTTTCTTCTGTTTTTCTTTTTTATGCAAATCTTGACTGATTTACGTTCACTCATCACCTAGTGACTTCTTTCAATGAAAAAATCTCTAGAGCTCTGAAATAAAAAAAAAACTATGGTTCGAAACGACATTGTTTTCAACGCCTATGCAACGACGCATCTGCCTCATTAATTTACGATTCCCGTCCATTTGAAACTCTGGTTAGAGCGTCTCCAGGCTTTTTTTTCACTACAACCTAGGTGATATGTACTTCGTACATTGCTAAATCTACTTCAGTTTGAGGGAGGAGCAGAAGCTAAAGCCTTCAAGGCTATGTATACGTATGACAACTAAATAGGTCCCTTTTGCATCATCTGGTAATTACTTCGGGAACTGGGAAGCTCAGTGGTTTGGGATTGCATGAACATGCCGCGTGGTCTCCTTCGACTTCTTGTAAAATGTATGTAGCATGGAGCATTTTGACTAAGACTCAGCATAGTCGTAAAAATATTGATCAAATATCGAATTATTGCGCAGATATTTCGAACCTTTGAGCCTTCTCCTTGATTTTACTCCTTTTCTGTCCATTTTACCAATTCTATGAATGAGATGTTTTCTCAAACGATCCTCCTTCCAGGCTGAAGCGTTCATCACAAATCATTGCCACAATGGGGTACTAGCGGAGATAAGCCTTTCTTCCTATTAAAAGAAATGGTAATTGACACTGAAGAGCGGAGATCAGTACCCAACCAGTAGTCAGCTTTTCATGCTTGATTTGTTAGGCGACGTTCATATATCACGGGCTCGTTATCGCGATCTGCCATTCTTACTTTGAAAACACACCCCATAGTAGTTTGGACATCCTTCAAGCCTCCGGAGGACGGACGTGTTGTGTTTGTTCGATTCGTCGTGCACTTATAGGCAACAAATAGGCGTAAACATTGCTGTGCCACATAATCTACCCTCTCCACGTGGTTCTCGCACCCCTTCGGCTTCTTCAATTACGCCATCGTCTTAAGATAAATAACGAATCCTTCTTCGCTGATGTTCCCTCATTTATTTTCTCTCCCATGGGTTGACATTGTGGATCAGATAGATTCAAACTTCGTAATCGCTGGTTGTATCTTGCCCAGGAAATTAACTCCAGATGGCTTCCCCTATAAATTCTTTTTTGCACTCCTGAAACTCCAGGAATCGGAAGAAAAGTTGAGGATTAATTGAGGAATGCTCTAGACAATTCGGTGAAATAATCCTCCCATTGGTATTAATAATATCATGATATCATGAAAGCTTGTGCTTGGGGTGGGCGTGTGCCACGAAACAAGTGTATACTGAGAGCACTTGACAGCTCAATAAAATTCGCTTGGTTATGAGTGATGGGTTGTTCGGGGATAAATGGGATTTTTGCGAGCACTTTTTTTTTGAACGCTTCTTGGAACTTTGGCCGTGGCTTTTCGTTGGTGTTTGGCTTTTTCTTTACATGTACAAAGATATCTCTTGAGAAAAATGAGCAAATTCACTCCCATTTCTAATTTTGGGTATAATTTGACCATAGAGTGTCAGATAGAGCATTTTATCTCCATTGTACTTTTTCAGTTCTGAAGAGCTGCTGTTGTCCCATGATGAAAGAAAGCGTAAGCTGACAATGCCTTATGACAGAGCACATGCGAAAGCTGGTTTACAAGTTTTTGATCTGACAATTTTCCGTTTCGAGGTAGGCTGACTAGTAGGCATTGATGATGACTGTTGATGGCATTGCCCAAAGCCCACCTCCACATAACCCATGTAAGAGTTTACTGAGAAGACTAATGCCTTGTAAGGGAATAGTCAAAGGCACAGTCCACGACAAAAAGGTTTATGAGATTTCTCCCTAATATGAACCTGTGATTCCCAATCATAGCACAAGGAACGCTCTCGGATTGGAAAATGGCCTTAGAGCGTAATAAGGGCCCCAAAAGCAGACGTACACAACGCGCGAACGAGCTCTTACAGTGTTGTAGAGGTTGTAGAGGTTGCACCATTTGCACTAGGACCCATCCGTTGCACGCAGACTAGCTATGAGCAGTGGCTTACACATTTTGGGTAACTCATCTAAGTACCCCTTCCACTTGCCGTCACATTCCCGTCTAACCCTCAATTTTACTATTTTTTGAAGCCCTATATTCTTTAAATATGCTGATTTTCGCGTTTTCTTCGCTACTTTTGCATTGTTCTAGACAATCACCTTCACTATTCTTTTATAAGTAGCTATCTCAAAATTGCATGTGATTTGTGCCTTTAACGAGTATATCAAAAAACTTGGGCTAGCGTAAAAGCTAGATGTTTAAAGCCTAATTGGGTTGATTGTGAGCTGATTGAAATTCACCTGACGCAGCAAGTATCTGAAATTCACCGGCCGGCCTTATCAAACAAACCATGTCTGAAACTGATCTTCACTAGAAGAAGGTCATGCCACCAGTTTGCTGGGATCACAGCGATGTGGTGGATTTTGGGGTGCTCATGGAAAATCAGAATATTGACTCGAACCTTTTGTAGGAGAGGCGTTGTGTTCTAGCGAGACATTGCTAAACGGCAAACATCCTTGGGAACTCGACCGAAATTTGCTTGAGCTTTTAGGGAGATAATTTTGCTCCACCTCATAACCCTGATCGGCGCCATTTAACTACCACTTGTTTCGGTGCTGCAAAACTTCGGAGAAGTGCAGCACGGTTCTTTGCAAAAAAATGGCCAGCTTCAAGAGAAAAGAGTCGTGAAATAACAAGAAGGGTGACAAAAGATAATCGAACAAAATTGGCTACGCTTTGTTCATAACTCTAATTTTGCAAATATCTTAGAAGGTTTGAACTTCTTTCCAGAAAGTGCTGCGCCATGCCTGGACGAAACGATCACAATTATTTTGGGCTACCACCGTTTTTAGTCCTTTGTCTTTTCATCGAATCGCTTCACTTAGTTTAGGGCTTCCCTGGGATTGATCTCAGCGTTCGTGGGCACCTGTCAGTCATCTTGTATGTTAGCGGTCAACGTTGAGCCTCGTATCGTTTTTTTTTTTTTNTTGTGCCCTATCCAGCCGTTTTCCGACCTAATTCCTGCACAAATGTTATCAGAGGGGGCTCAGAATTCTAACCATGTGCATATCTTCGAAACCATTTAGTCGTTAACAGTGCCTTTAAATGAAGTTGTTACAATCAACAAAAAGGAACAACTTTTATTTGAAAATACTTTCCCTCTACAATTATGATGAAGAGGCTAAGAATTCTAGTTGGACTGCTGAACATTGCTTCTCATCCTTCATTAGGTCAGTCTGGTAATTTCCTTATATCATAGCGTTCCTTATAGTCTTCTTCATATTTCTTGTCGATCATATTTCTTGTCGAAATGCCTCTTTAACGATAATGCGTTACTGAAAAGCTGGTTTTTCCAGCTTTTCAGTAACGCATTATCGTTAAAGAGGCATTTCAACAAAAATAGAATAGAATAGTCTCTTTCCTCTCTTCGTCCTCCTCGTTTTGCCATTTTTCTCAGTATCTTATACATATAGTATCTTAAAAATCGTATAGAGTATCTTGTATATAATGCGATGGATTGAACTCAATAGCAGATGAAGTCAGATCTGCCGTCGAAACGACTTTCTCGACATGGCAAGCTACTCTCACGCAATGAATTCCTCCTATGCTAAACATGGATAAAAGGATAAGGATAAAGGATAAAGTTTTTGGCGTTAATCAATCCCGTCTGAGGGATGCGCCCCCGCACTCGACTTCCATTCAGAATCGNGAAGGCTTGGTTGGCCTAGGCGGGCATCGATCCGGGATTCGATCTCTGACCGTGCGTGTGATATAGTGCGCCACTTGCAACTACACCACCTCCACCTAAATTTGGATATGCAGAACTAATCTTTTTCATGCTCAAATACGAAATGTGAAAGGCTGGTGAGCAGCCGGTTCCGCGGCCAAGTTTTCTCCTTCTGCCGAACTGAATTATGAGGGACAAGTATAACAGTTTGAAGTACAGTACAAGTTGAACAGTTGAAGGAAGCGATGGTTCAAAAAACACGGGGTTATGACAAATGTTTTTAAAATCTACGATCACGCCTTTTCCCAAAATACGTAGTCGCAGGGTGGTGATAATACGTGCTGGGTGCACTTGAGGAACAATTTAGCAAAAGAGTTTAGTTATCCTGTAATTCAATTTCTTGCTCTCCTAAAATGTATTACATGGAAACTAGCCCGACTTTTAGAATAGGATACTTCACTTGCTACTCGCGATCACCGCGCTAAAACCCCTCCTGTTCCAAACCCAGGTGCGAAATTAGTGTCTTTGACAAATCCTTCCCTCCCTATCTCTAGCCCTGCTCGCCATCGACACTTCAGTGCTTGCGCTAAAGTGGTGGAGCATTTCATTTTTAGATACTAAGGTTGATCATTCTTGTTTGTGGAACGCGCTTGAGCATTCGGCTCCTTTTCCGTATTACAGCGGCGCTTGAGTCGGCTTATATGATGGCATACGTTGGTCACTCAAAGTACCAGTCAAAGGTTTTATCGTCTCAAATGAATCTGGTTCCAAATAGCCGTCATCGATTATTAAAGCACAGTTCACGATGAAAATGGTTCCTGAGATTTTCCCATGGAATGAATTTGAGGCCCACTCGTTTACCATGTCTGGCGCTATCAGGTCGAAAAGCGGTCTAGATAGGGTGTTATAAAGGCTGAATGCTTATCGTGTGTATCCTCGGACGAGTTTCACTGGCATTGCAGAGACTGCACCATTCACAAGGAAACTCATGTAAGAGACTCCAGCAACTTGTCATGAACCATAGCGACAGTGAAAGGCGGTTCTGTACAGTTCTGGCTTGATGTAATCAGCTCTGCGCAATTGCAACAACTGAAACCTCGTCCGAATACCCCTTTCATGTTATTTCCGTCATGGTGATCTCGTCCGACCTCTATTTCCCTACTGTCAAGGAGCCATATTTTTTTAGAAACTTGAAAGATTCGAGAGAAAGCTTAAAGGCACGAATCACGATGAAAGGGTTTCTGAGATTCCCTCATAGGATGAATTCAAAACCCTCTCGCATACCATATCTGGCGCTATCAAGTCGGAAAAAGGCCTAATTAGGGAGTCATAAAGGCTCAAAGATTGGCCCGCGTGTATCCTCGGACGAGTTTCACCGGCATTGTAGAGGCTGAACCGATCACAAGGAAACCCATGTAGGAAGTTCAAATATTTTGTCATGGCCTCAAGCGACAATGATAGGCAGTTCTGTACAGCTCTTGCTTGATGTAGTCAGTGTTTTACGCAACTGTAACACCTGAAATCCCGTTCGGATACCCCTTCCATGTTATTTCCGTCTTGGTAATCTCGTCCAACCTCTACTTCCCCTACTTTCAAGCAGCATTGTTTTTCTTGAAATCGACGAATTTTCTAGCTTTCTTAACTACCGATGAACTATTCTCAATCTACACTTCCGCTTTTTGACTAAAAAGGTTACCTCAAAATTATCGCGAATTGCGCCTTCAACTAGATGATCTATCAGAAATATTCATGAGATAAACTCAGGACCTGTGTATTAAGTACAATTAGAGCGTTTTAAAATTGCAGCGCATCAGTATTCATGGCAAAGCAGCTTCTTATGCTTGCATTGCTTGTAAGAAAAAGAAAATGAAGAGCTGGCTAAGTGCAAGTGGAATTGAGCTGCAGCATGCGAGAATACCATGAATAACCCTGGAGAAAAACCGTTTTTGATGGATTAACCGTCGAAAACAACGACATTGGCATATCTGCTCTTCCCCAGCACCAACTCTTTGTTTTTTTTTAGCTTCTAAAACTGACCTACATTGAATTTTCGCACTTTGTCGAAAGTTTTGAGTTTCCACCATAGAGTAGGCAATGCAACCTAACCTAGCAGTCCCGTTTCTTGAGTGCCAGGGTGATTGGTAAGAAGTCAGTCGAGAACACCACAATGCACATGCGGCCCATACAAAAACTTACGGTGAGGCAAGCCGAAGTGCTTTTATGCTCCCAGGCAACCTGGTTCCAACTGCCCGACCCCTGAGGGACAGAAGGCTTGGCTGGCCTAGGCGGATATCGATCCGGGAATAGAACCTGTGACCATGCGTGTGTGATAGTGCGCCTCTTATCACTACATCAGCTCCGTGATTGGGGATAAAACATCGCTGAAGGAAGGATACATGCTTTCACAACGAAATGAATTTTCTCCCATCTCCCTTCCCNGGGTGATTGGTAAGAAGTCAGTCGAGAACACCACAATGCACATGCGGCCCATACAAAAACTTACGGTGAGGCAAGCCTAAGTGCTTTCATGCTCCCAGGCAACCTGGTTCCAACTGCCCGACCCCTGAGGGATGGAAGGCTTGGTTGGCCTAGGCTTATATCGATCCGGGAATGGAACCCGTGACCATGCGTGTGTGATAGTGCGCCTCTTATCACCACATCAGCTCCGTGATTGGGGATAAAACATCGATAAGGAAGGATACATGCTTTCACAACGAAATGAATTTCCTCCCACCTCCCTTCCCCCTCCCCCCTTTGCCAAAATGATGCATCGCCTCGCATTCAAACATCCGGTATCACTAAACTGAACAAAGGAAGAAATTCGGTTGAATGCTTGAGAAATTTTTTCCTAAAATTCGTTTGCACGCCATTTAACCTTGAATTTACGACTCACTGGAAGGGCCTTGCGATTGAGTATGCTTTGGAATCATCTTAAATGAAGCCTGTTATTTTCATACTTTTTGGTTTCTTGAAATGCAAATTTCTCAGTTGTCAGTCAAGAATCTATTCACTTTCGGTCGTATTGTCATTTGTGATTTGTCTGTGAGGCTATAAATACGGTCAGCACAGAAGAGCAGCGAAATGCTTCCCTTCTCAAGTTACTCCCCTGAGTTTCCCCTCCTTCTCTCCTCAGCAGGAGCTGTGAGAAGATTGCCAATCAAACGCTACTTACTTTGACAACTCTTTGTCATAAAAATGTACTTTCAGTCACTTATGAATGAAAAACTAACAACGAAATCCCCATCGATGTATTGAAGGCACCACTTCACTTCTGCGACATTTTGTCTTTGTTCGAGCTATAGTAATTGCTCCATCGAAGTCAAAAAATGAGCAGCAATCATCGCGTTCTGGGACCAGGAAACAAGGCGTCACCCATTCGTTTCGAAAAGCCCCTGGAAGGGTTCGGTAATCGCCACAGATTTGAAAAGTTTATAGAAACATGTTTTCATCGTGCATTTCCAAAAATCTTCTTGGTGGGAGTTTGGCAGACTTCGATCTTCTGAACGACTTCAATTCTTTCAAGACGCCTTCTACGACTACTTTTTCCCAAAGCCTTGTTATGCATATTTCATCGCTTCACTTTTTTCACCCGTCCACCCCTACAAGGGACTCGTGGCGTATAGATTGACATGACCGTTTGAAGTCGATGACCGGCTTTTCGGATGGAGTTGCTTATCCTGGATCCTCCAAATCTAGTGAACAACTCTATAAACAGAGTTTTCGAGGTGTACCTGAAGGGCAGATGAACGCGTGGTCATACCTACGACACAGAGCTTACAGAACGAGCGGGTTGTGATTCGATTTGTCGACAAACACAACATATTTATCTTTGGGAATATTGCTCATTCAGGGAGATTGACTATTTGGTTCTCACGAATTCAGCCCTGAGCTATTCTTCTGAACAGGTTTCCAGACCTAGTGGTTACGTGTTTTCAGAGCTAGTGCTTACCTGTCTACTTGCATTCCAATGTGTCTGTTAAAAAGTCCTACGGATTTTTGCCTATCCTAACACTTTCACCATTTGTGAACAAACCTGACTGGCGAAAGGAGAAAGTGAAGACGTTATGAGCAGAACTAATAATAGGGGGCCGAGAAAAAACTTACCACTTCGGAAAAGATCGAGATTTTCTTGGCAACGCTTGAAATGCAGGCCTCATTTAGCACAGCATTCATCGAAGATGCGCTTTCAATGTGATTGTTCTAGTACAGAAAGTCCCAAACGGAAATTTGCTGTTGAAGCCACTTTGGTGGTCGGATTTTGTCGTGATCTGTGCATTGATATTTTCTACGATTTTCTGTGGAAAGATTCACAGTGATCTTTTTTATTTCCTAAAGGAGCTTACAGAGATCGTCATCATTCAGTAGAAGAGAACCATCAGTAGGGTTATCTAATTGTAAGATGGCCAATCTCTTTATTTTTTGATGAAATTTCTTCTAATCTTTATTTATGACTATATAAAACATGATTTAGGAATTTCCTTCATCCACGCACTTATCGAAAATTTAGATCTCTGAGTTCGCAAACGCGACTGTATCATCCTATCTAAAATTGCCAATTCACTTGCTCCGGCCCTCCCTGCGAATAAGGCTGTAGTAGGCATCCCTTCAGTGGAGAACAACTACCGCTCATCTGTAAGAAGGGCGCTGTACTAACAATGAAACTTTCCAAATTTCACCTGCTGATGGTGTAGCTCTTGTCCTGTCCCTTCCCCGATGACTGTGCAGTGATAGAATATCATAAGTCTACAATAGGTGATTCCCGTGATTCTTCGATCACATGACATTTCCACCCTCGAGAAGGGGAGGTACTCAAGCAGGCACGTCTCAAGGAAAGCGTCTTTGTTTGAAAATCATCCCACTTCTGAAATGGTACCACCCTTTTTTAAGAGACTCGATGCCAGTCGAAACCCTACTCTGCTTATCGATCCCCTACAAGCTTCATGCGCTTTGTTTCTTTTGTAATTCCAAAGAAACCTTGTATTAGGAGACTAATGATGTTCCCGGGGAAACTGATTCCTATGGATGCATTGTATGCTATTAAAAGCACCGTTCACGATAATTTTGGGTAATCCAGATTATGATGAAAAAAGGAAGACAAGATCGAAACTAGTGCGACTGAGGTGAAGAAACTGCGCGCATCGGTGTTTCCAAAGTGAAAAAGGCTTCGAAAAAACGTTAAAAAGGGGCTAGGCGAGAATGAAAACAGAAAAATGAAGAAGAGTGGGGCGCCCGGACGAGCTAAACAGTGTGTTTCACTGCGCGTGTGGGTCCTGGTGCAAATAACAGGCAATGGTAAGCGAAAATTCATTCACTTATAAGCATAAATAAACAAAAAAAACCTAGTAACAGCAAAAGTAGCTCACCTTTTTCAGCCTTTAGGAGTAGGAAATTAAATAAGGGATCGCGGCAGCAAAAAGAAAAGCAGAGGAAAAAAGAATGGGAGAAAAACGTCGCCCCATCACTCGGCGATTAGCTGATTGTGCGTGGGTCCTAGAACGAATAATAGCAATCTGTATTGTCTCGACACTTGTCTAACGTGACACCGGTCGAGGGGCGGGAACGCGAACTACGGCAACAACGGGGCTGCCACTATGCCCTGGACGTCGAGATTGGGGGAGTGAGAGGGTCCCTTCTACAATCCATGGGGGCCGCTGAGTATTAATAAGGTAAGAACTCAATAACTTTTTTATCGTGAACGGTGCCTTTGATAACCTAAACAACTTTAAATCACTCATTCTCGAACATGAACCTGAAGGCCAAAGTTCACCTGAAGCTCCATGAAAAATGCGAAAAGCTGTTCTATAGCGATGATGAAAGGGGAGTTGTTAGCTAGAATGTGCGTGCAGAGTAGACTTTTTACAAAATTGTTCTCCAGCCTTTATGAAGGAATTTTGGAAAAGTTCTCCGGATAGCATGTCAGGGGAATGTTTTCACGAGTGGGTAGGCTTTTCTGCGAGAAATTCTGCGTTTTTAAAGATTTCGGACAGGAAATACAATCAGCTAATACGCAAAATTCGAAAATAAGTAGTTTTTTGATGGTTTTGGGGTTCCTTTGGGATCGTCGCTTTGTAGAGGTTCACAGTGCACACAACGAGCATTTGTTTAAATTATCTCCATTTTGTTTTCTGTTGAAACCTCGTCCTTATGTGTTCCGAACCATGTTTACTTACATCGTTGAAAGAAGATGTTAAACAGGGCCTCCATATTTGGCCTCCCACTTCCTTCAGGAGCCTGAGCGTAGCTTGGAGCTTCATACTTGCCAGTTTACTCTACCAAGCGCTCCTCACATTGTGCGAGCGGGGAAGATTCTACGAAACAACCTCGTTACGCAAAAAGAAGTAAATCTAATTTATTTATATGTTTGCAAACTGCAGTTAAATTATTATGTACATTTTAAAAGTAACTACTGTTACTGATGATCATCTCGTTGAGGAGATTCTGTTATTTTGATTTTTCATGATCAGGTTCGCTGCTATATGAAGAGCAACAATGGAGTTTCATTAACAAACACAGAAAATGCTCCGTCGCCTAGGAATGCTTCCTATAGGTAACCACCTTTAGGAAGCATTCCTAGGCGACGGAGCATTTTCTGTGTCCGTTAATGAACTGCTGCAGCACTAGAGTACATAGTTATCAGAGACGATATTTTAGTGCCCCGTGAGGTTCTCTGGTACATCGTGGCACAAAAGTATTACCTTCGTAAAGTATCATGCTGACATGAAAAGCTGGTGCAAAGGAATAAAATTAAGCTGCTCTTCAGTAGTAAAGAACTCACATCGCACCAAAACTGCCTTCTGCAGCGTAGCGCATAGGCTGACCGGGCGCACTTGACGACCGAATTTGCGCGGCTTTGTTTTATTATTTTGGGGTTTAGCTTGCGATAATCTTGAGTTACGAGGCTTAGGTGAAATGATGTAAGTTGTTTCGCAGAACAGAAAACGTCGGATTTTAGGAAAGTTAAAGCATTAGAAAAGAAGTAGGAAAGGAGGTCGATTATGAGTTTGTAACAATCTGGGTGCCCCTCTCCCCACACAAGCCTACTGTCGGTAGGCATCCTAAAGTTTCATTGTGAGTGATACAGCCTTAACAAGGCCACTATAACACGGCCACTTTTGAACGTGCACGTCGGCCAAGCTGATTTTGGAGCCCTTTTGACGCCCCCTTGAGCCGTTTTTCACCCGGCAGCGTCCCTTGGGAGCCACGTGTTTATCCTAATAGGAAATCTCAAAAACCATTTTTATCTAGAGCTGTGCCTTTAGGGCTGAATGCCCTCGACAAGGGACGAGAGAACGACAAAATTCATAGACACTCTCATAATCATAGACTCTTGTTATTCTTATATTCAAAAAAGCGGCAAGGCGTTTTTCCACGACAGTTTGGGCTGAGCTCTCCAATGATTCAACAAACTTAAAAATTTGTTGAATCATTGGAGAGCTCCCGTTGTTGTGAGAATTTTAACAAGTTCCCGTTTAATTGTAAGTAATTTGTCGTTAATACTGGGTTAAGTGAAAAAGTCTACAGTCGTTTCTGCACTTTTAGTACTGCATTCAGATCAGTAGGGGAAGGGAGCTCGGGTACGGCTTCAAATCTGTGCTGCACGGGTGTGGATGTTTGAACTTCGAGCTTCAAGAACTCCTTATTTGTACACAACTCAGCATGTGGGCGACACCTACGCAGTAATTGTTGCCCTCCTTCCACTTGTTGATAGAGTGCCTTTTTTTCTGACCAATTTTTTGTTTCCATGAATTGCGAGACTAAACTGTAGTATCGCTGATGGGTATGTTTAAACTCACTGGTCACGATAAAAATGGTCTCTGAGATTTCCTTCCAGTATAAACTCGAGGTTCCCCTTCATGCCATACCTGCCGTCATAAGGCCTTATGAAAACGTCATAAGGCCCAATAAGGGGCCAGAGACTGTATCGTTTTCCGAGTTCCATGGATGGCTTGGGGAATGGCATTGAATCGTCGGTATGGAGAAGAAAGCAAGTTCCCATATGTGAATGCCACATCCATCGTAGAAGAGTTCCAACGGCTTTGTAGAGGCTGCACTATCTCAAGAG
>UZAF01018865.1:0-23044 GCA_900617895.1 Haemonchus placei
CAAAAACTCTTGGATTTGCTCGGTACCTGACGTCCAACGCTGAAGTGCAGGTATCACCCAGAGATGTGTACTTGATTTTGAAGTTCAAAAAAAGCTGCTTTCGATTGACTGGAAGACATTAATGTGACCAGCCACGCCTACAACTACGGAGCACAACATCGTCATAATCGTTCCGGTATTTCACATTTTTTTGAAGTAAAGGAATGAAGTAGAAAGGATTTTTAAGCATTTTTGAATAGCAAAATAGTAACGAGTAGCTTTCTACCTCGTTAATTTTGAAGAGAAATATAAATCCGCGTAACCAGGGAACAAATTCATTTGTGTTTCGACTTCGTCGCGTAATGCTCTGGAATTCGGTTCATTTACGTATTTCTTTGTATCAATATATATTCCATAAGAAGCCCAGATTACTTCTATTGTGGACATTAAAACAACGTGACCAGGATAACTTACCTGTATTCATCCATGACCCATAATTTCTCTCGTACAGCATCCATAAGGCTTCCCAGACGATTTTTACCACGCCATCGCGAAGGATTAACGGCATCTGGGCTGTTGATTGGGAGACCTGAGCTTACCGCGCGCAGATGATTCTGTATTCATAGTATAACTTTAGCACAACATTGGTAGCATTGCTCTGCCCATCTTTGAAAGAAACAGCCAGGAGAAGAGACGGTTTGAGAAACAAGCTAGGAAGGCTACGGCATGCTAGCTTAATTTTGCATTTTTGCAGACTTATTTCCTACTATTACACAGAACAAACTAAAAGCATCTCCTTGTTAGGCATCAAAAACTGAGAATATCTCTTTTACTACGACTGACCATCTTTATTTCCTCCATCTGCTCAGAGTAAGTTATCTGATAGAAAGAGATACGTGGGCAGGAATTCAGCGAAAGACTGTGGGCCTATGATGAAATGTTACAAGACAGAAAGGAAAGCACTTCAATGAAACTAAATCAGAGAAAGAAGCATGGCCAATAGCATCATCTCATGACTTCTTTGGATGTTCCTTTACATGGAAAACACTACTTGAAATTTTTTCTCTCCCATTTGAATACAAAGAAGTGAAATATTTTCTTTTCCAAATGAACACCGAGAAATGAACAGTAACAGACACTAATAAAAATCACAAAATGGGGTAAAATGGGGTTCGGCCTACCTATGCCCCAGATGACGTCAGACGGTGAACATTCGACAAGCCTTGAACCGTGAGTCAAAAACAGCATGTAACGCATTTGAGTGTCTTGCATGAACTTCGCTTCTAAGGCAAGGGTCATGATAGATGTGCTCATGCCATCCCACCTAGAAAGAAAAGGTTTATAAGTATGCTTCAAGGTAGTTCTATGCTGTTCAGTGATGACCGACTGTGGTCGTTTCCAAGATATACGTCATATTAAGTTCTCAAAAGGTTTACAGAGAAAACAACTTTAACTGCTACGCACAACTTCCCTAATAGCTTCTGTACCGATAAAAGACAGGCAAACCGACCTTTCCCGATCAAATCCTTCAATCTTCGTGCCGATTCGTTTCATGTTCTTCGGATCGCGTTCTGACATTATTTGTTCAGCAGCTGTTTTATCTCCGGCCGACAGAGCTTTGCTATACCTACAACTCGCACTATTCAACACGAAATTTATTCAAGAAAACGCTGATTCACTAAAACTCAGCGCCCTGCTGACACCACTTACAAACAACCAAAAAATTGACCAAGTAGGGTAAAATTTGAATACATCGGATAGAGAAAATAACCTACATGTAGTACTGTTCAACGCATGTGAACCGCCTTCTTGAACCATCCATTGCGGTCTGTTGGAAACGACACGGATGGAAGTTCGAGAAGGGGCTTTGAATGGTGAAGAAAAGAGTAAAGTCGCCATTGGGTGACGACACTCTACGTGTACCCATTCACAAAAAAATTCGAGAGTCAATTCTATTGCGGAGTCAGGCAACCAGCTAAAACGATACAACTTTAATTTCTAAATTATGAAAAAAGCTTGACACCTACCACTCTGTTTACTGCTTCAATCTTGGAAAATATATCTTTTAATTCCGAAGTGGATGGGTAGTCAAATTGGCGAAATAAATATTCAATAATCTAAAAAAAGGAAATTTGAAATTTAAGTTTAAAGAAAACAGACACGTAATTCATAGCTGTAAATCAGCGTCAAAAAAGCTCATTTATAACAACAAGGATGCACATAGATTATCCATTTTCGTAAAAAAAATATTCTGTGTATCACAGATGGGTCCCAGAACCATTAATAATGGCAAACTGTGAAAGAAGTTGTCGGAATTTCGAAGCAAAACAAAACAAGTTGTTGAACTTTTGGTGAAGTAGGTGTACTAATCGAGAAAGGTCTTGCACTTCTAATTGCTCATCATGCACAACCGTAAATCAACAGCGACTCAATAGATACTAGTTTATAACGAGAACAAGAATTTTTCTGCTGAACTTAGACGAATGTTTAAGGGTTGCCCATCAACATTATTCAAATGCCCATTAGCAAACTCCGCCTTAATTACAGTTGCACAACTTTACCGGCTACCATAGACTTTATTTGTCACGTATGAATAATGCGACCCAACCGCTTTGCTTTTATCGATTCAAAAGTTTCTTATGTTGAAAATAGACTAGTATACTAACGAAATATTATTGTAGTTCGGCTGCTGACTGACGAAAAGCACGTAGTGCTTGTTCCCTTGAGCTTGGATCTTCCAAGAAAATTTCGTAAATATAAACACACTCCACTTCTTTATATGTTTGCATAATCGAGCATGACTCAAGCGATTCATATAAAACCGTTCTAAACTATGATCAAAAAGAAAAGGATCATCTAAATTATAGAACGTTACCTTACCAACACACGGAATTGGAGATAAATCGCTTGAGCTTTTCACTTAACAAATTCTAACGACTTCAAACTCCGACTAGACCAAGCGCACAATCGCATAATCTTGAATTTTTCTTGAAGCGGAAACCAATAACAACAAAGGAAGGAGGACGAAGGAAGGAAATTTGACCTCCCGTGAATGTAATTTAGCGACCTTACTGTTGGAAATCGTTCCACACGACGACATCGACGACAGCGGATTGGCTCATCCCTTTCTTTTCCACGGCTGCCTCACCTTACCAACCACATAAAAGTATTTGGGCGATTCGACAATAAAACCGAGAAACTTACAACGAACGCAAGGATAGAAACTTTCCGTAAACGGTATGAGTTTTTCAAAACCCATTGCATTTTATGAATGCTGGTTTATGAAGCCATTAATATCGACATAACTGCAGAGACTCGTTCCCGCTCAATAGCTTTCAAATAGGCTACATATGGAAGGGAAATAAACCGGTTACATAATCAAGAAAAGCAATTTCATTCCTGGGTTGCCCCTAAGCCCTTACTTTGGTGCCCTACTCATTCCTTTAGTGGCAAAACTTAATGACCTATTGTTCCTTACCAAGCAAAATCAGTAAGTGGACCCGTTATTTTTGTTTGGTATTCATTTTTGACCTTTTCGTCTCCATCAGAGGAATAATGATTCCATCTAGGCATTCTCTTTTGTCAACACAATTTGGTAAACATGGCAAAGTCTAAACAAGTAGCGGCATGGCTTACTCCATGGCTTATTTGTCCACAAGTCCAAGTACGATAATTCAGTTTACCAGGAAAACGCAGTGTAGTGTTACAGTATAACTCAACAGCCTACAATTGTAACAAAGCAGGGCAAAAGGCAGGGACAAATCGATAGGTACTTTGTTTCACGCGATTCAGCAGTCAAGTGCATTATGGTAGTGCGCTGAGGCCGACTAAGTGAGGTCCCTTTTTTTCTAATCAATGTTGACACCGACTAATAAAAGATTTTATGGGCAGGGGAAATGACTAAAAATTCAAGCCAAGAAGGGTTTTCAAGCTATGAAATAAACAAGGAAGTCGGATCTCATAGCACCACAAGCACCACAAAAAGTTCACAGCATGAAGTTCGGAAACGAACTTTTCGCACTAGGTGAGTACAACATTTTCACAGCAAATGGGTCTCTCACGCCATTTCCTAGGTGAATGTGGCATGGGGAAATTCGTGACGTTTATCTGACGGTGCACATAGTGGTACAAACGTACCCTTCACAAATTACCACTTCATCTGTCGACTGGTCAAACATATGCAAAAAGCAAAGACAACGACAAACCCATAATAAGCGTAGTGGCGCTTGACATTCATAAAAATAATCAGAACGACACCTTCCCTTTTTGCTTCCTCAATCCTACTATCCTACATGCCACTCATCATCACCTGTGCCTATTAACTTTTTTCTGGGCCAAGCATGTGACTTTATCTTTGCTGTAAATCATCGAACGTATATTATCGATCATCGAGAAATCTACCCAAAAATATTAAATAGGAAATTTTCATTCAGAAACCATCAGCATCACAACACATGTAGGGGGAATCGATGCAGTTACCTCATTACTAGTGGCAATTCAATGTGCACGGTTTTATACGCCTAATATGCAATACACAGACTTCATACGGTAATCAGTGACAAATACACACGCGCATCATAAAAAGCATGAAGAAATAAATATGTCCGAAGACGAAGGTGAACGAAAAGTCAGTCAGTCAATGAGGAAAAGTTAGCGGTGATGCAAATCCAGTGAGAAAAATCAAAACCGTCACACGTTACAAAAACAGCATCTAGAACAACGCAATGAGGTTCAATAGCGAGCTGATGACACTAAATGTCATCGATGTCGATCTCCACTCCATCGTCAACTTTGACTTTGATCTCTTTCGCTGCTTCAGCCTTGGCCTTTTCTGCGTAGACGCTTGTCTTCTGATTACGGTCGTCAAACTATAATTGGGATCTTATCAATTCTCTCTGATTGACAGGTTCAAGTAAAATAAACGTACATCGATCTCGTCATCAGACTCGTCATCATCGTCTTCCTCTTCTGCCTCTCTCAGCCAAGTGAGAACAGCTTCACACTTCTGAATTATCTTCTTCGACTGTGTCTTCGTAACGTATTTCGAAGAGGGCTGGAATAGTTATCGAATTGGGAATGGTCATGAAACATGTCATTACTCTGCATGTCTCATCTACCATAAGCTTAGCCTTTACCTTATCGCCCCATGCGAGTATTGCCTCTTCCTCACAAATGTCGTTGTCGTAGAGGCCTTTGATAATGTGCGCGGCTTTCGGTAACAAAACCGCCTCATGTTTCATAATTAGTTGCTCGATTCCACCCAAAAGGTAACGCTGTGCCTAAAACAAGAAAACTGCATAGTATGAAATGTAAGAGTCAACAAGTAACTTCTTAGCTACCTTCTTGTCTCCCAGTGTAAACCTCAGTAGCACCCTTCTATTATTCTTTAGCTGCGCCAATCCATCTTTTATAATGTCCTGATCGAGAAGTACATCGGCAAGAAGGAGCGGAGCTTTC
Source organism: Haemonchus placei (assembly GCA_900617895.1). Lineage (NCBI taxonomy): Eukaryota > Metazoa > Nematoda > Chromadorea > Rhabditida > Trichostrongylidae > Haemonchus > Haemonchus placei. Next base: position 5,437 of record UZAF01018865.1, read on the forward strand.
TGCTTCAACTCTAGACGCTCCGCTTCATCGGCCAAAGCCTAAAGAATTTGCTAAACTTATTGCACTTGCACAGTTGCTCTAGAAATAAGTGACCTTTCCATCGCCAATTGTTCCTTTCTCCTTGGCTTCAACGAAGAAACGGTGCAACATATCCAGTCGTTCTTCAATGCTCTTGTCCAGATCCTTGTCTATAACAAGCTTTCCAATACCAGCTGCTAGTTTTGTATTCGGTGCTTCATCCTCCTCCGGTGCCCAGTCATCATCGTCGTCGTCGTTCGAACTGTTCTAAAGCACAAGAATTAAGGAAACTGACAAAATTCTAATCTTTTCGACTACAATGACATACCTTATCTCCATTTGAATCCACGCTAAAATCGTCTTCTTTCACATGCCCGTTACCATTTTGCTGCTTGTCCTTGGCTGAAAAGATGCTATCAATTCTAGGCTAGCATCAGAAATGAATAACCGTGAAGTGAGCCTATCGACAACTATACAACACCTCTAATCAATAACTATGCATCCTGCTTTCTTTGAGAGCCACCTACTGATTACTGCAAAAGAGAAACTTTCCAGGTATTAATGATGGATGATGTGGCTGCAGAAAATAGCAAACTAGTTACCCAAACGCGAAACTTGCAGGTAGCAATTTTTTCCGCGAAATTTTAGTGGCAAAAATCTAGATGCATGAGCAATGTTAGCGCCGCTTACTTTTCCAGTTCACATTTACACTACGTAATAAATCAGGGACAGAAAACAAACTTACAGAAGTCAACTTCAACCTTCGGTGGATTCTTTAAAATGTACGTTGATAACCTATGACGGCTGTCGATAACAAACGCATGGCCACATGCTTTGCACTTGCTGTGAATCTGATTGCGCCGCACCGACTAAAATAACAGATTATCGATCTAAACAAAACTATAGTTTACGATAACTTTATGTGGTTGATTATCTATAAAATTACCAGAGCAGTTTCCGGATTATCGCATGCTGGACAGAGAACAAACTTCTTGATGAAACCATCCAGNAGAATGTACGTTGACAACCTATGACGGCTGTCGATAACAAACGCATGGCCACAAGCTTTGCACTTGCTGTGAATCTGATTGCGCCGCACCGACTAAAATAACAGGTTATCGATCCAATTAAAACTATAGTTCACGATAACTCCGTGTGGCTGATTATCTAGAAAATTACCAGAGCAGTTTCCGGATTATCGCATGCTGGACAGAGAACAAACTTCTTGATGAAACCATCCAGGATATCTTGCAACTTCGCTGCGTCATGTTCACCATTGACGATGTAACGCTCGTTTCTCGCGTCGTAATTTGTTTGAGCGCCCAACTCGCAGCCAAAGTATTTTGTTGGATCTGAAAACGAACCGTAAACGGATTCTATTCCGTTTTGAAGCGCAAAGGAAACAATGTATTACTCACACATAGGAGGGCGTTCAAGTGATTTAGCTATCTCAGACATATTCGCTACAACAGTCTTGATACCGTTGCCTTTGCCTTCCACCTAAATTTCGATTGGAATATATCGCTAGCATCTTTCTGGCATGACAACATTGAAGCTACATCTCCTGATGCCGAATGTTTTGCTGATTTCTCCTACCAGACGCTAAGACCGAAAACGTCACTTCTGTCAGTCTCACAATTTATTCCCATAGGAATGCTAGCTTGAGGCCACATGCCAGCCTTTCAGCAAACTAGAGGTGCCAGAGCGGTTCATCCGTGTTGATAATAGGAGGATAGTGCTATCAGTCGTGGGCGCTTATCAATATCAGTTCTCTACATTACGACCCGGTGAAACATTTCGAAATCCTCATTGTGTCAGTGCGGTGAGTACATGTTCACCTGGTGTAGAAACCCTCTCAGCGAGTATCGTACATTCGCCGTGCCATCTTTGGACAACGAGAGTAATAATCGCTAACAAAAGACAAATTCTACCACAAACCTTCGCGAGAAGCTTGGGCATTTTGTAGCGGTAGAATGGGTCGGTTACAGCGCGGTTGACGTTTAGAGCCATTGTGTTCTATATGCGGTTCAGCTGAAACCAAAAATACGGAAGGGAAATGTGAAATCAAGTTTCAACACTATACCCAACGTAAATTCAAACCTACGATTTACACTATAATTCTCGGGAAAGTCGCAAAGCGATGGTTTGTCGTGAATCAAATTGCATACGACGTCGTCTGTATTGTCAGCGATGGCGTCGAGAAATAACGACGCTGAGTATTCGCTAGTCTTCAGTTTCTTTCTCTTTCTTGACAACCTCCCTGAAATGAAACATGTCTGACGCAGACCTCGCAAAACGAACAGAGTAGCCTACCCTCAATGGTTTGGTCGCCAAGCATAAACCAACCGAACACCGCCAACGCGAGATTCGAATGCACCCCACTGCATTCTGCATTACCCAGAACGTGCTCGACAATCAACGTTAAGAATGATTTCTATTCAACGAAGGAATCACTCATCGAGCGGTGAATCACATCACAAAATGATGTAGACGGTATTACGGGTCTGTTAGCCAATACGATTCGTTGTATCAGGCTATACTGGGCGGCTCCTAATACAACGCCGTCAAATAAAGTTGTATAAACTATTCGAAGCCCCAAGATTTTCAATAAATTGTGATTGCAACTAAACCAGACCCGAGCGTTACTATTCCTCAAGGAAAAGATTCCCGTTGAAAGTTACAAAGCAAGGACATATAGATGCCTATTAATGGAAACGCGTATCCCCAGGTTCCACTCAGCACCACTGGTCGTCCATGTACGCTCACGTCTGTGAATCACACAGTTTGGGAACGGCTCGAACACAATCATTCACCCAAAAGTGGAATGATGCATTCAGACACAGGCACGTCAATCAAGGATTGTCACAACGTTGAAAACATATATGACATCTCGCCTGGACTTTTATTGCCATTCATTACTTAATAGTAAAAACATCGTCTTCTCGTTATCAGCCTTATCTAAAATGTCACTGTACCCTTTGAGCTAAACAAAAAAAGGTATCAGATTGCGGTAGCATTTTCTGGAACTTCTCTAGAAACCCGATATGGGAATGCTAATGTTGGTTGGTTTATGAACACTTGGTGATTAATACCTAATGAGCAACGAAACCAAAACACACCTTCTTGAGGGTTGTCGAGCATAAAATTGCAGTATCGTAAGAAGTTTGTTGGGTGCAAGAACATGCACAACTGGCACTCCCAGTAAAAGTGGACGGGTTTTCCAAGTGTCAAGGAGATCCTGTAACAAAAAAAAAAACATATTTCTTGTTACAATCAATCACATGCGTGTTTCGAATGAAATCATAGAAAAACGACATGCAATTTAGCGCATGCATGATGCAATCGTCAATCAGCTGACAATCGCTAAAAGCGATGAAAAAGATGCATCTGCCTATAATGTTAGAGAACCATTTGGCTGAGATTCTGAAGCTCGTAACACTGAAATCTTACGAAACAAAGAGAAGTTTGTGAATAAACAAGCATTCCAAAAATGACTTAAGGTTTTGGGAAAACAAAAACGAAAAAAAACAAAATTTGCAAACTTTGACAAAGAATTTCAACATGATGGAGTGTAGCGAGAGTGTTTGCTGCGCCGGCGGTGCTCCCGTCAAGATAAGCCCCGACGGGCGAGTGAGGAGCGTCCGGTTGGTCTAGTTGCCCGCTCGATCAATAGCTGAAAACTGGGCCTATCCTGGAAAATGCGAACTAGGTCACAATGACATCCACACCATAATATCGCATTCGGGAACCGGATCCCGCCCAAGATACTGGGTACTGATTAGGGACGAAACAAATGGTAGTTGTCTGGGAAAGAATTCGCAATTAAGTGTGCTCCCACCAAAATGGCCATGATCTTCCCAAATTGATCTTTGTGGTTCCACAGACCCATAGGTATGAACAGGTGAAAGCTGGGACATGGATTCAATAACGAAAAGAAGGGGGAAAACCGGCGATCATGAGCTACTCGTCGCTATAAGAGCGGCCCTCAGAGCGCCCGCCCCTAGCTGGTCTGCGTCTATGACTGTAGAACGTCTAACGCCTCTTTGTTTTGCCTGATCTTTCGTTCCATCATGCCTTTCCCCTTACGTTTTATCGACTGACTCTAAAATCACGTTTATAGGTCTGCACTCTGCTCCCACACTGATCAATTCGATCAATTTTGGGAAATCATCCAGGTGCTTCCGAATCAGTCGACGTCCTGGCCGGTGAAATCGGGTGTTTGCCATCTTGGCAAGCCGTTATCTGCTCACCTGTGCACTTCGGGAACTAGCAGTGGGGCATAGTTGTCAAGTCGATTGCATGCTGTCGTCATCGCCTGTGGAAGTGGAAAAAGACCTTTTGAAAAGGTCCGGGTTCTCTCAAGAAACTAGCTGGGCGAGTCTTTCGAACCGATAAAGTTTTTGGCAAAGAACCAGCAAAAAACTTTGTGGGTTGCATTTCATCGGGAAAAGCTTTGTGGTGAAGGAATGCCCTTGTGGGTTGTTTCGGATCGATTCAGAAGCGTTTGGGTGTTGAACAATGGGAGTTGGACGCCATAGACAGGGCGTTCGGGGCAACCGTTGGGTGTTTCCACTATGCTAATTTCACAGAATTCCGTCCCGATAGTGCAAGTTTCTTTTGCCCCCGCCATAGACATGACCTTAGTTCACGCAAGGCTCGGTGGACATACCCGGCAAAGGGATCGTCTTGGGTGGGATTCGAACTCGGACTTGTGGTTTCCGGAAAGTCCATGTATCCATTACGTCACTGAAACCACGTGTCGCCCCTCGAACAATTGCATTCAGACAGGACGAAAAGTTATACATATACATAGTCATAAGTTCTTACTACATTGCTTGTTGATCAATAAAGTGTCCGGTATCGATCAATCTTTCCGGGATGAGCCATGCCCTCGACATCCACTCGAAACCATAAAATGGTTTAAAAGGGTTTTGCTTGTTCCGCATGAATTGCAGGAGCAACTGGTGTTGATGTTTGCACGTTATTCTGCCGATTCCTCGGAAAAGGTGGAGGTGATCAGCCTGTGTGTACCCGATCCGACGACGTGTGCATGAAGCAGCGCCTCTAGCCTCTGCGCCTCTTCACTGAAAAACAACGCTGCCTGTTTCCATCGTTCGAATTGATGACAGGTTGGCCTCGATGTAGAATTAAAGCACATCAATATGATATTGACTCAAGGTGGTACCTGGCGTAGTGGCTCGATGAGCTGTTTTCATTTGCGCAGTTCGGATCGATCTCTCGAAACCCCATGCAAACGATAGCGACGTCTCGAGCCCGTGCGCTATCGACTGGACCGCTTTTACTGTCCCATTACTTCTATGCCGACGTTTTGGCGATGACCGCTCATAACTGTGAGAGTTTTCATTCACTTATTCATTATTCCTCATTCCTCACGCCGGCAAAGGCGACCAGATTTCCCTTCCGCGGCGCCGGCTTCACAGACAGAATCTGTATGAAGAAGGTGTCGTTTTCGCGCTTTCAGGTCACTCTCTCTAGTTCGGGATGTGTTTTTCTCATTATTGTGTGATGGGTGACAGACGGAAACAGAGGTAGATATTCTTGATCTGTGTGAAATGGTAGACATTGTGCGGGCGGTTGCAAAGCGGTCGGCTGATTTGAGGGCTGCTTGTGAAACGCCACATGCATGCCTGGGTCGTATGCTTTTTACCAACGAAAAGGATTTAATTTGCGGTCAGTTAGCTAGGTGCTGCCACTTATGGGTATCATTTGGGGAATCATTGTTTCACTCAATGTGGTATAAATGACATTTTCAGCTCTATCCTTTTTTTCTATTTTTTTGATTCCTTCCTTTTCGGGTTATAGGCCATCAAAAAGGGTCCCGTAAGGTTGGATGGCCATATTCTTGACAGATACAGATTCTATAAAGTGGCTTTAAGCCAGGTGATCTTTGCAATTGTCTAGTAATCAGCAATAGCGTCTAACAAGACGAAGAATAATGATGAACAGTTGGTGATCAGGAAATCCAGGACAGGGCGGTTGCGATGATCACCCATTTCTTTACGAAAATAATCATTCACAGCCACGTCATTAGTTAGTTCTTCACACTCGAAGGAAAAAAGTGGAACCAGCCAGTTTTGAGAGGGAGGATGAAAAACGTTGTACCAGCATGTCTGTACTTTATAGACTAGGCCCTATACCCTAGAACTCGATCTCGTCTATGGCGGGGGGCTCGTTACCAGTTGGTAGTGTGGGCGTAGTTTACACAACTGCACCCTTGTTTCTCATTTTATGCTATTAGGAATGTACATAAAATTAGAAGGGTAACTCCCCCGACCCCCGGCAATGATCAATCTCATCCTGCAATTCGTCACGCACTTGAATTTCATTCTACATGTCCAGATTATTAAATTTCAGACTTTATACGCATCCAAGTGAATCGCCTGAGCTCAAATGGCAATTCGAATCACTTTATTTTTCTACTAATTTAAACTTAGTATCCATTTGGGCTAGAGTGGTTCAGTGACGAATGGCGCACACTATCACACACACATTATTCTGCGATCGAATCCCTGCTCGATACTCGCCCAAGAGCATTTCATCCTTTTGGGGTCGAATTATCAGGAGCAGACCCATCTGGGAGGATGAAAGCACTGACTTGTACATCGGTTGGCCACCGCAATTCATTGTATGGGCCACATACGCATTCACTACGCCGCTACGATTCTGAATGAAAGTCGAATGCCGGGCGCATCCCGAGGACGAGATCGATTAACGTTGAAGGCTTTCGGACTTTTTCTATATGTTTGGCACTATTGATTCCTACAATGTATGGAGAGGCCCGATGTACATGTCAGTCATACTGAAACTCTCTAAACAGCCTCGTACCAATCCCCCGGTTCACAGTAATCGAAAGATTCAAGAGCTTACCCAGTTGTTCGGTATTTGATCCCTGGACTACACATAATGGCGTCTATTGGCTTTTTTCATTACCTTTGAAGGGCTCTTTTATTTTTTTCTTGTAGGGTGTGGTAATGTAGTGGTAAAGTGCCATGGAAATAACATCACCATAAAAACGAGGGGGTTTGCTCTGTTGTTCGGCTGTTCCTACTGAAAGTTGGCAGTAATTTAAGAGTGGATGATTCCCGAAAGACCGATCGACATCTCTTGATAGGACGATTTACGGCTGGCTACGAAGAGAAAACTGCATTCCGGGGACTGATAAGACCAATGAGAGAAGTAAAAAGATTTGTGATAATGAACAGAGCGAGACAGAGATTCTCTGGTAATCTATCGCTCAAACGAGACGACCTCGTCGTAGCCAGAACGTCTGTGACGTGTGAGAACGAACAGAGGACAGATGTAAAATGAAAAAAANAAAAAAATACCACTTGATTTGTTTGTTATTCAATTTTCTTGAGATTCATTACCCTGTACTCATGTATCTCAACCTTTTTACTACCTAATACTTTTGTTTATCCGTTTTTACAACAATAGTTATTAAGTCGCTTTATAATCTAAATGTCAGAATCTTTTCAGGAACGGGTCTTTCAGAGACGTGCCACTTTCATCAAGGAACCGGACTAGGTATTCGGCCTGTAAAATGGCTTTCGAGGCTAGCTGATGGGCAGGCTTAGGATTTTACGTTCCCGATCGTCTCCGATACCGACAGATGGACCCGAATGAGTCACCAAAGGAATGGGAGACCCTGCTGAGATGGGGAGAATTTCGCCGTAGATCGGATCTTCCTTAACGTCATAGTACGACCTCATCATTACCCTAGCTCAGTATTATACATTATTATTAGTTTTTATCACAGTTACCACTTCTTTTTATGAGTATCTTGATACTTTCTAATCTAATCCGTATTAACAACAATTTACCACAGAGATATCGATCAATGGTTCCACTTCGTGGGGCTTTTTATTTGTTTACGAGGTATCCAGCCGACTAATGATGGTGGCCTATTTGTAAATAAACAGACATCTTGCATCACTTACGTAAGTTGTGACTCACAGACTAGTCCCTCTTTTTCGGAAATGTACGACCGATCAATGCTTACCATTAATATCAACGTTGAAATGGCGGTGGGGGTTCTGCTTTGTACTTAGAATCGTAGATCGCGTTAAAAAATACTTTCAGAGATTCCTCTCACCCCAACCCCTCCACCTCCCTCCCTCCAGGAGGGCTATATGGCCCTTGAAGAGCTCACATGGGACATTGCGTCACAGTCAAAGAACGGAATAGATAGGACTCAAAAATCGACTTGAAGCTCATTGCCACTAAATACTCCTGAAGAAGGACGTGTTAAGGATCGTTATTATTAAAAATGAAGCGCGTTTGGTGTCAGCTGATGCAGTGTTCTGCAGGAATTGAAGTCTCGTCCAACTTTCGTCGTCACGAACTCGTCCGAATTGACAAATGATCAGTCGAAAATAGACCATAGGTATCGAGCCTTCTGGCAATTTCCTCGTTACTAACGAATTTCTCTGCATCAACACTTTCGTCTTATAACTCAATAAAGTTACCTGAAATTATGGCGAACCGTCCCTTTAGGACATCTTCCAACCTTCACAACCACGCCTTCATCAACACATCGATAGTCGACCGCTTATTAACCACACAGATAAAGGGTAAAGGTTAAAGTTCTCGGCATCAATCAATCTCGTTTTTGAGATGCGCCTTGCGTTAGACTTCCATTCGGAATCTTAATGGGGTTTTAAATGTGTGCGTGGAATATAGAATGACTTGCGGCGTCCAGTCAATATTCAAGTCAGTGGTTCATCCTTCCATATGGATCTAGTGTCACTTGACCGGTTTCCAAGGGATAGAAAGTATCCCCCGTACATCACCCCCGCCAAGAGTTAACAGCTCAGATGACGTTTTTTGAAATGAGCATCAGCTGAGATCCCAACTTATTGATCAGGTAAAATCCAAACGAATAAGTTGAGGGTATGGCGCATCTATAAAAGTAGTGGTCCTGACAGAGTCAGAAAATACGTTATTGACCTCACCGGAAAACAAAAGACAAATAATGATAGTTGGCCAAAACAGCAGATCTCTTGGATACTGTTTTAAGTGAGCTAACGATGGAGCTGTGGAATTCCGAACATGCTGGCTTGTTGTCATTTTTCATTGTTTTCGAAAATTCCTAACAACTGTTGTTGATGGATCCCCTTTTCTTTCACTTCCAGGATTAAAGTAAACAGTTTGCCAGTTTTTGTTTATTACCAATATGAATCGAAATGATGCGCTCACTTCAAATAGGTTTTTTAGGGATCTAAGCCTTTGAAGTGTTTACTCGAGGGATTTGATGATTTTTCTTGAAAACAGCGAATCCTCTTTATCTTCATAGCTGAAGAGCCTCACATGTCAAATGTAAAGACGTGCTGCCCGAACCAAGGAAATATCGCGGGCCTGCGACAGAGGGACGAGTTAACCCAATCGGACGTGAGGGGATGGACCTAGTGGCTTTTTTATGTATGTGTACATAGTAAATAAACAACGGTTGGCATCAATATTTTGGGTTTTCCTCTGTATTTTAGAGAGATGCCTACCATTACCATAAATTACTGCGCCGTATCTTTGGAAAACAAAGCCGACCCGATCTCTGGTGCATCTCGAAAGATTTTCTAGGAAATAGATCTAATGAACTTAACCACAATGGTCAGTTTTCATCAATGGAAAAACAGCCAATGACGTCAGTCATAACTCAAGAATCCCAATTATTTTTCAGGGATCGTCTTGGGAGCTTTTCTGGGCTTTCTGTATATTTGAAGATGTTGCTTTGCTTCGTTCTGCTATTGAAACATTTATTTACCAATTTTTAACGGTGAAACTTGCTTGAACAGAAGGACATGCAAATATTGAGGCTGGTAAAGGCATTCTTGATGTGAGGAGGGTAAAAAGTATCTATGGAAACTTGGCAGATAAACCGGAGGGGGTTCTTCTACTGCTCGATCAATAGGCGAAGGATGTATGTACCAGTGGCGAATACGAATGCAATGGTTTTAAGGCTCTGCGCAATCTTTAGGCTTCTAGTAAACAATGGAGTATGGAGTCTTTGGCGTTGATCACCCCTGTCTTTGAGATGCACCCTGCACTCATTGAACTTTAAGAATCGTTGTAGTGTTTGAATGCATATTTGGCCTTTACATTAACTTGTGATGGCTGGCCAATGTTCAAGCCGATGTTCCTACGACATTCAACTCCCATCATTTGATTGTTATCATATTCATGTCCCATACTCGATACATAGAAGCCCGATGAACACTGATATTTATTTACTTGTTTATTCATATAATTATTAGTGAAAATGTAAACATCCGTGCCTCTGTTCATATTCCCTATTTATTACTTCATTTATTTTACATTTTTTTTCAGATTGACATCGTTGAAGAAGAATATGAGGACGTTTTCACGTAGCCCGCTGGACACCAAGACCACCGAGATCATCGGAATATCTTCTGGATTTTTCACATCTCTAAAAGCAGGGTTAAGCCCAGCAGAACTGCCAGATCGATGACGTTAACGAAAAACATCGGAAATAAAATAAATTTTTCGTTAACCCAAAAATTAACCTTGAAGATTATCCCAGAATAGCCTTCTTGTTCCGCTCGTAGCCTATATGCCCTTATCCGCATCCGGTTCAGCGCGTCAAGTGGGCACTGATCCTCTGTGCCAACTTTTCGAGCGGTGTCAAATGAGGGTCGAGTGGTGGTCCGGACTTATTGAGTCCTGAAGTGCACCTACCCTATCCTCATTGACGTTTCCGGTCAACTTCTCGAGAGCTCTATCTTTGATATGACCAGTTATATCACTTTCATAAAGTAGCTGTCTCTGTACATGACATTCTAGTGCGCTCGGATTTTGACCCAAATTTATTTGCTCAGCTAAACGATTATACGTGTACTGGTTGTGAAGTAAATAAATGCATCAATAAATAAGTAATTTTAATAATTCACAGCGTTCGTGTTTCTTGGCTATGATGTTGGATTACTAGCCTACTTCCCAAAAGTTTCTAGGCTTCCGTGGGCTTTGTTCTAAATGAAATGTCGAAGTAATCCTCTTTGTTCTAATAGATACGAAATGGTAATAATAAGTGATAATTGATGTTAATAGTTGATACGAGTTATATCGTCTTTTGAGGAGCTATGTTGGGAGGTTAGATCGAATTCAGTGCTGGTATATTGCCATGGAACTTATAACCTATTCTGAAACGGTAGCTTACTGCCCTACACCCACAGTAATCCATAGATACACAAGTTTCCCTCAATTTCATGGGAATATTAGATTGTGCGGAAGGTATCTGTCAAGTTATATCCTTCGGGCTCGTATGTCAGGACACTGCCCATGCGTCTAAGCATAGAACAGTCGCCACCAGAACTTTTTGTTTGGTTTCATCCTGCTTGGTAAACAGAGTGGAAAGTTCCGATCATATCTTTCCAATTCGTTTTCGACTCAAAACTTCAAGCCAAACCGATCCCAGTCGAGGGTAAAAGGTAATGGGAGCTGCTGGGTGTGGGTTGGCTCCCATAGTTCGACTATGCGTTTCACCAGAGCGCCGATGTTAACGATAAAAGTGCCACTGACTTCTCTTTCGTTGTTTCAGGGGTTGCTTCGATCAATGGGCTTATAAGTCGAGCTGTGTCGCCCTTGCCCTCCCACCGAATCGGTTTATCAGTCAAAGAAAAGTGTTTCATACTCGGCGGAGGAAATAGTCATTGACTTTGTGATGTTTTTAATGATTCCCACGCCTTTTTCCAGTCCATCCATGAGGGCACCAAACGGATTATACTGTTTGCATGTGTGCTGTCGTGATGCGTCCGGTTTCCTTCCGACATCCCTTCCTTCGCTCAACTATCGAATGGCTTCAGTCAGCTGATTTTCCTCAGCCGACGACCTCCCCTTGGATCAATCCTACACAATCCTTTTTTCCATCTTCATAGCTTTTCTAGTTCTCCGAATTTCTTTATTCTATACTGATTGGTTGCCCTCAATTCATCGTTGTCAGCCTTTCAACGCCTTTTTTGAGTAGTTGCGAATCACAAATGCTTAAGAAGCTTTGTCAACGACAAACGGCATTTCAATGCTCGAATTGAGGATTGGATCCTGAAAGCCTGATATTGCTTCCCTGTGCCGAAGAAAACTGGTCTAAGAGAAAAACCTATTAACTAAGAAACCAACAAACTTGTTTATTTACTTATGGACTTACTGTTTATCTTGCGAGTTTATTTATTTGTTTGTTTATTTATTGAAATCAAGTTTGTTATGTAAGAGCATTTGGTTGCACTGTAATCTCTTAAAGTTGAAGGCACGACCGACTTGTGCATCGGTTTCCACTCAAATCCTTCAAAGCTCGTCATACACTGTAAAGTGTTTCCAGCTACAGCTGAATGCATGGCGCATCCAAGAATGGGCACATTCCAAGAGTTCTCCTTGAAATATGTATAATATCATGGAATGGATGTACTAACAGCAATAACGGTCCTCTTCCAGATAGTTTTTGAAAACCAATCCACGTGTTCATCCTACGCTACCTCTTTGGGAGTTCCTTTGTGTCGCTGATGCTTTCACTCTTACTTGGCCTTCACGGTCGAATTGAATCTTTGAAGTTCAACAGCATCCAGTGGAAGATGGAATTCGAACCCGCTGAAGTTCACTAACCTTTCCATGGTTATAAATTGCTGTAGAGGGTCCAAACTCTGAGTCACGTCTTTCCTTTCCACTGAAGTAATGGAAAAACATAAGTAGAAGAAATAGGGAGAATTTGAGCTTCTGTTGTTTGCTTTGTAATGATCAACTATAAATCCAACTCCTGTTCATCTAGAATCGCCCACTCACTCTCATCATCCTATTCTCAAGTAATTCTTCTTGATAAACCCATGTTCTCACAATCGGGTTGAAGGGCGCAGGTTAAACTCGGAAAGACGAATACAACACATATATATGCAGAATAAATATCTTCAATGCACTACCACAGGTGTAGTACCCGTCATAAGCAGTTTTTCATATTCATGTGAGCTAGTGTGCCCAGGTTAAACCATAGGGTCTATAGTAGTCTGCAGGATAGGTGAAGAACCCCCGGAAAATGAAATCCACTTGTTCTACGACTTGTATATATTTTTTCTCATAGATTCCTTGTTGATTAGCTTGCCTCGAGTTTGAAGGTCGTAGATAAATTAGATTTCCCCAGCCCCGAAATGCGTGGGGGTCCTAAGGTCTGATTGTAGGGTCTAAGGTGTGGCAGCAAAGCCTTCGTGCTAAATTCCTATCCATAGCTTTTTCCAGTGCTAATGATGTCTTGTAGGTGAAGCAGCCCAATTCCAACTGTAGCGGGACCCCTCTAGAGCAGCGAATTTGACATTTTGAGTGAAAGGAAGATGAATAATTGTTTGCAGAGCTTATGGGACACTTTAGTGCTATGTGGCTTTGATAAAAAAAACATCGAATAGCTCTGAAATGATCAGCTCTATGATGATAACACTTTGGGAAAGCCTTCAAATAAGTATAATAAAATACCGAGCTCTAGTTAACATCTTGTGATGTCGGATGATTCAAAACCAATAAAAATCCTCTTCAGAAGGGTATTACAGCGGCAGCAGACTCAGTCCTCAACTGATCAAAGCCGTTGAGGACTGAGACATCAAGCCAACCTTCTTTTCTGGAACCTGGTAGCTTGTTAACGAGCTGACTAGGTCAAGCTGCCTCCTATCAGACTCAGGCTGGACTCTACAGATCATTGCGGTCTTCTACAGCCTCCAATTGGTGCCAGACTCTCCAGTGCTAACGAAAGTGCAGAACCACTGCATTTTTCTGAATCATGGCCCATTCGATGGGATGACGTGCTTTGTGTTTCTCCACAAGGGAACGCCGGGCTGTTCAGCTGTCAACGCGGTCGACGGTTTGTCCCAAACGGTCCCCCTCTCGAGGGAGATATCGCTCAGTACAGATAGAGCGAACCAAAATATACTGTTTAGTATTCCTCTCTCCTCATTTGCATTCCAAAGGGCCATTGCTCTCTCTGGAACTGTCAATACGCCAATTGCCTCTTTGTTTTGTAAATTTGTATTGGTAAATTAACTTTCACTATTTGATATTCACTCAATTTTCAACTTGTCAAGCTGGAGTTTTGAATTCCACTGTTCCACTTTTTTCTTCAAAAAAGTATCATTTCTCTGGTGACGGCACACGCTCTATGTCCCTTCTGATTCATCGGGCAGCAGGGCGTCATCTAGCTTTTTTCAAAAGAAGCTGACATTTATTACTTTGCTATCATCCTTCGTGAGCAGGCATAGTTCCGAATAGTTAACCGGCAATTTCAACCTTGGCCTGGACTGAATTTGTTCGATCTGATGGTCTATTTGCCATAAAAATGATGGTAGGGTGACGGTTATATCGTTCCTTACATCAGGCTGAGCAGAAAGTATCTGCATCTCTGAGGTATCTGGTTTTCAAGGTTATCGCATATTCCTAAGCGTCACTAATGGAGTTATTAGGGTATTTAGGCAGTCGCGGAATCTATCCCGAGTAAATTCAGATAACGACGCTCCGTGTTGGGTAAGATGACCTAATTCCCCAAGGAATGTTTTCGAAAAGACAGGCCAGGTTTTTCGTTGCCATAAATCGTCTCCGTTTTTTATTGCACATTGGGTAAAATTAGGCTGAGGAGGGGCGCACGTGGAAAACCAGTTTACGTTGTCGCATAGGTGATCATTGAGCAAGCGCTTGGAACTGTCAGTATTTTGGTCTTCACGTAACTCACTACAACAAACGAAATCGACGGCGTTTCTCTCATTGTTGTTCCGCCCAGACCTCAGTGGGAGCGCTTGTAGCGTAATTCCCATTTCTTTAGTTATCATTATTGCTTACTTTCCATATATTCTACTAGAATTTCTATTCATTCTCAGAGATTCTGCCGTCCGTTTACCCAAAGTCACCCTTGAGGAAATACAACGAATTTCCCGTATTTTCAAAGCCCTGACTTCTGTAGTATGTGGTTGCTTGCGGTTTGTTCATTGGGAATGTCTATAAGCAGTACTCTACCTTGAATGAATTCGTAGAAGTAAACCTCTGGTTGAAGCACTTATTGCTCAGCTATTAACCTTTGAGAAAACTTGGGAAACTCCGTGGTCGATACTGTAGACACTGTAGGGCATGTGTTAAATGAATTACTGCTTTACTGAACCATTTCTTTTTTCTTCAACTGAGGTGACATTTCTTCTTACAAGGTTACTACTGCTCGTTTCAATCTATGCCCTTACTTATATTAGTTACTTGATATGCCAAAGTCTTGTTCATGGTCGTCGTTGTCTTCTGTTGAAGGGTGGGATTAGTTGGAAGGCGTATGATCTTATACAGATTCCCTGTTCCTACGGCGACGGTGTTCCAATAGGTGACTACCATACCCCCAGAAAAAAAACGTTGACCAATTTTCATCAACAGTGGATCAGAACATGGATAGTGAGTGAACACATTTATCGTCTCTAGGTTGGAAGCCTAGAAGTGTAGAAGTCTTCCAAGCCCACAGAATTCCTCTTTGATGAACAGACTATAAGAAAATTTATGGCGCAATGGGTAAAGCATTGTGTCTAATGGATTTCATCAAAACATCAATCTGACCGTGAAATATGAGGATGCTGAGCAGCGAAAATCGTTAGTTTTATGATTTCACCCAGTTATCATGACTTCTTGATTGCTTTTGTTTTCGAATGTACCATAAGCTCGGTTACTATTTTTTAAAGTTCGACCAGCTAGATTCCATTTCTAAGCACCATCGTTCTTTCGTTTCTGCTCCCTCGTCGATCGCTCTGTTTTATACATTTGGAACAACCACCGCCTGTAGTATTCTCTCGATTTCAGAATGTCCGTCGAGGGACTACTACGGGCGGTACGGCACTACACTGGCTGGTATGATGACGATTGGTCTGATTGGTTATCGCATTCGGTTACCAGTAATCTACTAGTGGGAGCAGCAAGTGTTATTTCGTACAAGGTGTTCGTCGACAAGCCTATCGAGTGCATGCCACCGAGCTTCTTCCCAGATTCATGGACTACGGTCAGATGATAGTTTTCATTAACAATTTTACGTAGATTGAAGAAATTTGCCGTGAGTCATGGCATCGATGAGGATTCGCTGATGTTTAACCCTTTTCTGGGATGCGCCAACCATACGAATTCAATTCAGAGTCGTAGTAATATTTGTATGCGTGTTTCGTCTACACGAAGACCTTGGTGGATTACCCGGTAGTTCAAGTCAGCCTTTTTTACTTCTCAGTGGAATTTAGTGAAACGTTACCGACCCAGGACTGATTTTAGGGTTGGTGAGTTGGTGGGGTTTTGATGCTCCTACATTCCGAGCGCCACCGTTATATCTAGTTCCATGGGAAACTTCACCTTTTTACCAAAGCCCTTTCCTGGTTAGGTAGGGGTGCTTAAAAAGGGTAGGGCACAATGAAAATCGAGTGCATCCGAAAGCTTTAAATGCTGCAAAATATCACTATAATTTTGTCCTCGATGCTTGTTAACTGACGGAATAACGAGATTCTCAATGAATCACTGCCTGGTGGCCTTTCCGCTCGACATGTCCTCTGGTTCACTATCTCTGAACTTTTCCATCGTGAATGCTGGTGAATGCCGAGGGTAAAAAACACATTTGCGAGTTTTTTCTACGTGAGAGACCGTTGACTCCCTCGAATCCTAAAGGTCAACTGCCCTTCAGTGTCCTTCACTGTCTCTGGACAAAAAGTAATGAATAGGCTGAAAAGAGGTTGATAAATCTTCTGCAATTTCTCTGCATAGGACTACAAGATTAGGAGAAGGTCGTCATGAAGGAGCATAGTAACCTGGGATTTGGAAAACCCAGCTTGCGCCATGCACTCTACATTTCACAAGGTTCAAAGGCAACTGGAAAGCCACTCTTGTACCGGTAGAGGATCAGGACCAATTACCTGTTCACGATACAATGTTAATCACTCCTCTTCAGTGTGGGAAGAACTTAATGAAGCGATCGGCATCTTCTTCGGGATTCGGATAGAGAAACCGACCCGATGGAGCTCGCCAAACGTCGGGGCTTCATTTCCAGCGTTCGTTACCACTATTCTAGCAATGTAGTAACTTCTCGCTCAATTCCATGAAGATTTCTCGCAGTCAGCCGTTATAGTCAGGAGTCCTAGCGAAAGTGCTGAGGATATCTAATGACCCTTGGCGGCTCGTGAATGACATCTCTTCATCCATATGGTGTACAAATGACAAAAACACGATAGCCCGCCCTCGCGGCGACAGTCCGTTGTAGTTGAGTCATCAGAGTCGGCCGCCAGTTCAGTTTTGTTTCTTTTCTGTCATATCTTTTCTTTCTCCCAATTAAATTCTTTTCAAAGGGATGGGAGGAGGGAGGGAGAGGACAGAGGGGACGAGGGCTATGTGGGCAAGACCACTCCATTTTCGGTTATTAACTTGAGTGAAGATCACGAAGCAGTTGGTCTGAGGACGGTTACGCTTTCTAATATCTGATACACCATGAATTACTCTATGCCTACTGAATTGACGCCTTTTCTGAAGTAACTTTTGATTTTCTAAACTTTTCATCTTTGACCCTTCACTTTCGAGATTGGTTCTTGAATGACCTTTATTT
>UZAF01018866.1:4570-18496 GCA_900617895.1 Haemonchus placei
AAAGAATTTAAGATTCCCTGCATAAACTGAAAAGAACCTAGGTGACCTCTATAAGGGCATCAGCGAACATGTGAAGTGACCTCCACAACACAGTTTATGGTAGGTTTTTTGGAATTCAGAGCATTCAGGAAATTTGAATATGTGGCGTATCTGAGAACAAAAGTCGTCGTGAACGGTTCCCGCTTTGGTTTTCCCCCTCAACCTTTCCCAGGTCATTTCACGTGTCGATGCGGTTTAGTCTTGAGCGCAACATTTTATCGAACTCTTCTGCATTTGGGTCTGAACCTGCTAATCTTCTAGCTCTAAAGCTCCCAGTCCAAACTGTTCTCCCTACACAGCTTTCCATAAAATTTTATAACTGTTTTCATTTCCTCCCACGATGTCAATTTAAGAAAGTGGTCCGGCTGTCCAGTGAACATGTTGTGTTTGCTTTTTCATTCTCGCACCATACACTCTAAACATCGAAACGAACGAACCCCTTGTGCGGTTGTTGAGAGCATTAAATTCACAACGCGATATTCCCACGATCGAAGCACGACCGAGGATCTCAAGTTTTTAGAGGAAAAGGTGACAAGGACAACAGATTGGGATGGGAAAAAATGGCTCTCAGCTTTTCAATCCAAAAGTCCAAAGTCCTGCTATGAATATGAGTGTGACTTATAGGTTTTGGGTTAGACTACTGAGACAACCCTCACAAAAGATGCCAATGAAAAACCTTCAAGGGCACTTTCAGAAATGACTGCATTCTCGTTCCGTTAAAAAAAACGGTAGGGGGAAAAGATAAAATTACGTTGCACAAAAAGTTGTAACCTTCGATCTCTTTTGATGTGACCGAATTTATTGAAATCCGAAGTTCCAGTTAGGTTCAAGCATGCGGTAGAAAAATCGCCTCTGATGCAAGTAGAAGTACCACCATGCATTTCAGTTCTCTTGAAAATCTTCGAGGCACTCAAAAATAAACCGTTACTCCGACCGGAATGAATCCATCACATTCCATGCTCTGTAATTGTTCACAATGCGAGTACCGTAATACAAGTATCGAATCATGGGCAATAAGGAGGCGTTTCAGCTGAAATCCGAACCCGAATGGTATCTCGTACGCATCTGATGGATCATCGGAAGTTCCTTCAGTTTTTGATGGGAACTTCAACTACACCGGAGCGCATTAGCTTCAACTCGCCCCGGTGACAGAATCTGAGCCTTGCAGTTTTTTCTAGAGATATCGCCATTACGATGATTTGAGAGCCTTTTGCTGATATTTTAGAGATCCATTTGGGCATCAAATACGGCGAAGCCTACCTTGGATTTATGCTTGCTTTGCTTTGGATGTAAAGTCGGCAGAACAAACCCCTTCTGGAAGCGCCACGCCCATAGAGAATCGTATTTTTCATTCATATTGAGCCTGAACAATAACTTTGGAAGTTTGGAGGATTCTCGAAGGTCTGTTTCAAACTCGGTAGGAGAGGATCTTGTGGTTACAAGTGAATCAGATTTCTGAAGAGTACTAGCCGTAACGCCTAGGTATACTCCACAAAAGGGCCCCTATCCCAGGTTTCTGCTAAATTGATGTAGTCTAAAGAAAATTTTTTGGGTTTTTGGGATACACGTCACACGACATCCTTTTAAAATCGTAGACGGTGATGTTTGGATGCGTATGTGATCTGCAATGATTCACGTTGACATGCACAAGTCGGTGCTTCTCTCCATACTCAGTTGAATTTAAAACGTGTATGGTACCTCGCTGAGCCGATGGAAGGCTTGGTTTGCGTGGGCGAGTACCGATCCGAGAACCAATCTCTGGCCCACATACGTGTGTTAGAGCCCTATTTCACTGCATAGACCATCGATGATTTATATTATTAGACTTATATAAGTTACCACACTACACTTCATCTGCTTTGCTAATATGATAGTACAAAAAAGGTGCTAAATTACAACATTTACGCCAGAAAGGGTTCATAAGGAGCGCACTGGAGCCACACGTAGGGAAGATCAGAAGGATATCAATCACAACAAGTACTGAAATTTAAAAACTATTCAGAACACCCCCCCCCCCCGAAGTAGTTTTTGATTTCAATGAAAAATCCAAACATGCTGATTATTGTGTATATGGTAAAATTTGATGTTGAAAAAAGTGTTGTATAAAAATAGTAATTGCCATCAGTGTCAAGGAAGGCAAAACATAATTACAAAGTTGAGCCAATGGCAAGTGGATCCGCTACCGTATGCACGGTCCCAGTTCGTTCCTTTCCAATCCGTTCACAATTTTTTTTTCATAGAAGACCAGGTGCTGAACTTTCATTTGGAGAAAAATAGTTCAAATCTGCTATCACATAGGCTTAAATAAGCCAAGCCAGCGAGCAAGCATAGAAAACAGTGCGATTTGCACGGAAGTCGATTGAATGGCCCACTATGGAACATATAAATTAGAGAAATTCGTCTTCTTTCCCATTGGAACAATACTTTCCCTTGAAAATTTCATTTCAGCCACTCTTGTACAATCTTAACCATTCTATATACAGAAACTGATGTTACCATGAGTTAGTATCAACGTAATTCAACAGACTTTGAAACTAATTAGAGACCCGAAATGTTGACCATTATGGAAGGTAACTGGGTAGCCAGTGTCAATATTTACCTGTTTTGGCGATCAGCCTACGGCCTAAGTTGTCAAGTGCTGTCATTCTGTGTTTGCAACTGTGGCACAGCTACACTAAACGGTCGCTCGAGTAGCGGCTCAGGATAACACCGGCTTTATTACATCGAGAACTTTCCATTTTCAGTCAAGGCCGACGTCGTCTTCACTCGAGAACGGTGCGATCGGTCCCAGTTCGGTCTTCAGCCGCTTAGAGGAGAACCGTCGCGCTACCGACAATGTGGCCCGAATGGACGAGTCTGGATTGTCCCATGTATGCCTGGGGCTCTCTTTAATCCACTGATTAAGGTAACAGAAAATTGTCCAGATGCTCTCCTCTCGTTTATTACTAGAAAGGTGGAGATGATCATCATTTCCAGTTTAGGGATCCAACTTGGTACTCCATTTCATCCCTCTACTTACTTTAGGTTTGCAAAGAGATGTCAGTGCCGCCTAGATCTCCATCCAGAGAAATTACAGTAAATGTAAGTTTTCAAAAAAAAACTTCAAGAAATCGCTATATAGTGGGTAGGTGATGGTTGCCCGGGTTCGACAAATATATGTTAGGGTTCGTTCGTGACAAGTAGATATTAAGCTGTTTTTTAGCCCTGTTTCATTAATATAGAGCAAGGCTTCCTCTCGATAACCGTTTGATGCTATATTTTTTTCCCGAAATTTCAGGCGCGGCGTCGAACGCAGGAGGCAATACCGATCACTGAAGAATTCATCTTTTCGACTCGACGGCCAAAACGGCCGCGTCCCAAGACGAAAGGGCGTACCTTAACTTCTGCCGTATCCACAACTGTACCTCCTACTCCGGCTACTTCCCCTTCTATCAGCTCTGAAAATCCATCTGTGAGCTATACGATGACTACGGCAGTTCCGCCTTCATCACTTACACCGAGAGAGGCCAATCCTTGGTCATACAGTCCAGCATTCACGCCTCCGACTCGCAATATTGCAACATTTGCCACCGCTCCGCTTGTACATCCGACTTTATGGCCAATAAGGGAAGTAGCATTGAGTCAGCAAACCCTGAGTCAACAATCCCAATATGCATACCCTGATATGGTCGGTCCAATACCCATTAGCGAATCGCACTTGACCGGGAGTTATCCGACAAGCCATGGTACCACTGGCCAGGAAAGAACTCACCCTGAACTAGTATCGAAGGGTGTACCAGTTATTGAGCAAACCGGTAACTACCCAACGAATGAGCAGGATTTCTTGAGAGGTTTACTACGACTGGTCAAGTCTCATCAGGTGGCTATCGATGGCATCAGAGAGGAGCCCAGCAGAATACCTGTAGAGATGCTAAGGGGCAGTAGTCCTGAGAGGAATAGCAATTTTATAGATTATCAGACAAACGCACACCATTCAAATGAACTCCAAAATCGTATCGAAATCGACAGGGAACGATTAGATAAGCAGCGACAGAAGGAATTATTACAACAGATAGAAAAGCGAAGAGAGAAAGAGAGAAATGAGCAACAAGAAATAGCTCGACAGGCCGAAGAGAATCTAAGGAAAGAAAGGCAAGAATGGGAGAGACAGCAAGAAAAGATAAGACAGATCGAGGAGAAACATAAAAAGGAGAGAGAACTGAAGAGACAGCAGCAGATGGCTCGACAGATCGAAGAGAGGCGGAAAAAGGAGTATGAAGAAAAACAGCGGCAAATACAGGAAGCTGAACAAAAGGAGAAGAATGAGAGAAAGGAAAGGCAAAGACAGTTAGAACTGGCACGACTGGCTGAAGAGGCTCAAAGGAAGGAGAGAGAAGAAAGGAAGAAGCAACAGGAAATAGCTCGCGAAATGGAGGAGAGGGAACGGAAGGAAAAGGAAGAATATGAAAGACAGAGGCAAGTTGCTCGTGAAATCGAAGAGAGGCGAAAGATTGAATTAAAGGAGGTGGAGAGACAGCGGCAACTTGTACAGCAATTTGAAGAGAGGAAGAAGAATGAGAGAAAAGAAAAACAGAGGCAAATGGAGTTAGCTCGACTACTTGAAGAGGATAGAAAGAAAGAGATGGAAGAAAAGAAGAGACAACAGGAGGCAGCTCGTCAAATAGAGGAGAGGAAAAGAAAGGAAAAAGAGGAGCAAGAAAGGCAACAGCAATTGGCACGACAGATCGAGGAGAGACAAAAGAAGGCAAAAGAAGAACAGGATAGGTTGCAGAAAGTATACATACAGATCGAGGAAAAGAAAAAGAAAGAGAAGGAAGAAAGAGAAGAGTTACAAAAACTAGCCCAACAGATTGAAGAGAGACAAAAGCAGGAGAGAGAAGAACAAGAAAGGCAGCAGCGATTGGAAAAGAAGCAGAAAAAGGAGAAAGAGGAGCAGGAGAGACGGAGACAGAAGGAACTGGAAGAGCAGGAAACCCTGAGGAACCAAGAGCAAAAGCGTCTTGAGGCAGAGCGGATCAGACATGAAGAAGAATGGAGACGAATGGAAAAACTAACACGAGTTGAAGACCGAAACGGAGTAGCAGGTACAGCTGAACAAAACAATTTTAATTTTGCAAAATTTCAAAATTTTTAGCAATTACAGAGTCAGTACATGAAGCTGGTAACATTGGATATCATTCAAATATTGTTTCTTCGAACGCTGTCGTGCCAGAAAGGATGAACTCTTTTGACATGTCAGTTTAATCAAGCATCTTAGAGCTACATATAACCTCTAAAACGTAGGAAACAGAACAAACCCTGGCGAAAGATTCTATTTAGCGAACAGTCAAATTACTCATAGGATGTATTTCTTGAAACGATCAACTAAAATTTTCTTAGCCAAATCTTTTCTGTTTCCCTTTATTCATGAAATTGATCTCACCCCATTGATGGAATTTCAGGTATCAAACCTTGTTAAATGTACGTCGCTTAACCGAAGGATGGTGCCCACGTTGTTAGAAAACCGATTTAACAGAGAGAGGTTCAAGGTGTGGGGCAATACTCAGATGCGAACGAGTTCAGCTATCATTGGAATAAATAGCGATCCACCAATTATGAGCGATCGTGCAGCTATTTAGATCAGCTCGCTCACCATGCTCATTTCCTCATACATCGTAATGATTCCTAATGCTAGAAAAGAATATAAATTATTTCGATAGTAAAAAATGCAATGTCAAGCTAGGAATGGTTCTGAGTCGGTAGCCTTCCTATTACTATTATATTTCCCACCTCTTTGAATAATTAAAACTCTCTTATGACAGATTCTTACACCTGTATATGCGCAAGCAGTAAGTGAAAAAGTCATTCGGCAAAAGCAAGGTTCATGAGACCGAATTCTGTTCAAACTAGAAATGGGGCTCCTGCTCCCATTTGACTGCATGACTTCTACCAGACGCTCTTTAGAAAAAGAGGAAAATTTTGAGAAAGGTCATCAAAGTGCGGGCCTTATATTAATTCAACTGATCCTCACCTCCACTTTCAGGTTGACATCGGCTGTCGAATCAAATAGAATCGCCTTTTTCACATCCAAGCCTCCCACGACTTCTTCGCCGGTGCTTGAATGGGTAGCAAGTCCAAATTCTTGGCGCCCGTCACCAGATCCAACTTTGAATCAGCCTAAATGGATTCAAACTACAGTAAGCTCGTAAAATACTGCCAAGGAGCCGTATCTGTTTAAATTGCTTAAAGTAATTTCTCACTTTTCAGACAACGGAACCGCCCTCAAAAGTAATTCCTGGATGTGATCTGAGCGAAGACTGTCATTTTAGCTATGAGCAGGATCTGCTATGTGCTCATCCCAAGTAAGCAATCCAACACGTGGTTGATACATGCATCCTTTCGATTGGAAATAGAATTTGGAAGGGACAATTAGAGTAGCTGCACCAAAGGCATCAAACCATAGGATCTGTAGACAGGGCTTTCGAAAGACAATTTCACTAGCTACAAGATCAGCTCTTTTTCCTCGATGGAGAATTCCTCGTCTTGCACAATTCACTCTTTTAGTTGCAGATTCGAAACACAGTTCATGATAATATTAGTTCCGCAGATTATGTACTGGAAAGAAACTTCGATGTCGGAGATTCGACTTGTGACGTGCATATGTACGTCAAAAACACCCTGCACTAAGAGCCGAGACATTCTTACCCCGCGCATTAGTGGCTTTTGTGACGTTTGCGGCTACATCGTGGAACATCACTAAAAGGAACAAGGCCTTTATGAACTCGGCTTTTATTTAAATTTTAGTTGCACTGAGAAGCACGCTTTGCCTAACGAATCGGCTTTGGGAATAGTCTACCCACAAAGCTGTTTCCACTTCCTACACTACCTGGTACTAATTAGCCGCCTCCACTGGGACCAAGAGATCCACCAACCTGCCAGCTCAACGGAACGCTATTATCGAACCGCCGCCTACCTCTCCTTCCTTCAACTCTATATAGGTTCCGATCTGAAGCAATCAAATCATGACTGCTTGAAGGATCGTGCTCCTCACGTGGCCACACCCAGCTCAGCAGAGCCTCGCATTCATCACATTCCCATTACTTTGATTTTATTGGCTAGCAAAATGTCCAATATGTGTGTGAACTGGAAGGATACACAGACAAAACACTACCATAAATCAAAATTTGTGTTTACAGTGACCCTTCACGGTATCTACAATGCACGCCTATGATTGGACGACGAGGCAGATGGATGGAGAGGAACTGCCCACCGTCTTTGGTTTTCATTCAGTCTTATGCAGCTTGTGGAACGGATGTGGTGAGCTGAAATTAGCTGTAAACTAGCTCCCACTTGTTACACCCTTAAGAAGAGTTGAGAAATTCGGGGCAACGTTATGAAAAGACATCTCACACACTCGCACTAGAACTGTAGAAGTCGCAGCCATGTCACTCGATAATCCACCGGTAATCAGTGGGTTGGGGGTGCCAGTCTCTCCATCTAAACCTGCTGTGTTACCAACCACTGTCCCTGAACTTCGTTCAAGCTGTATCTTCTACTGGTTCTTATACCATTATACATAATTTTTCATTGCTTCATTGGTTTAGGGATAACTTTGTAATCTAGATGGATGTCTCTACGCCTCCCTATGGTTGGCGATACACAGCTGTAATTCCGCGTCTACCAACCGAAACGGAAATCGTTCGATGGCAAGGAAATCGGTGAGATAGTAACACTTTACAAATTTCGATGCAAATCACGAAGCAAACGCCGATATACACGCCCAGGAGAGGCAAAATGTGGTATTGGCATCGTTTACACATGGTTCAGATATTGAAAAGCTCACTGATACAACTCTCCTAAGCAGTTGTTACAACTCTCCTAAGCAGTATAGCCTGGTGTGTGTGACCTGCCTCAATGAGAAGAAAGAAAAACCAAGATTCTCACGGAAGCGATAACAATGACCTGCATGTCATATTGGTTCTTATTTCGCTGCACTGGCAGCGTATTCAAATGTCAGCACGATTCCGCATGTGAGTGGAATTCGTGGCGTATCCCAGAACAAGTTCAACCAACTTAGCGCGTTTTCACTACCCACACTTCTTTAAATAATTAATCCGATGGCTGATAGATGATTTTTAGAGAACTGCCGAAGTCGATGGGAGTTCCACCCTCAACCTTCTTTGCAACACCACCACCGAATTCGATTTACGAAACGATCCAATCATTTCCTGAAGGCCTCCATCCATTTAGCCGAAATACGGATCCTGCAGCGGATTATGAGAGTGATGTGAGTAATCGCGGCATTTCGAATAAATTTTGAGCAAATTCAGCATTTTTTAAATTGATAAATTTAGCTGTCATCTCCGAAATGATCAAGTTTCGGAGCCTTCTACTCTGCTAGATGACCCTTCCATTAAAATATAACTACAGAAAACTAGTGAAACTCTCACATCTCTGGGCGCTATTACGTATGGGGCCGTTCAAAATCAAGGAATAGATTTGACTGTGAGCATCACTAGGCACTACGCACCACATAAGCGGTGTGACCAGGATCCTAGCTCTAGCATGAAACATCTCCACTCCTGTTCACAAGTGAAAAGCTAATTGGCAGGGCGCTTCATCGTAAATGGTACAGACAGCAAAACTGCTGAGGTAGCTACGGTACTGGCTCTAATCACAAATCGAATCGAACCTGGTCCACAAGACAATCAATGTTATACATCATTGATGTCTGGATATGGGTACTAGACCAGTGTGGAAGGCATATGGGAAGAACGGCAACTGCTTTCTCATCGCCTGATAATGCAAACCTATAAGTCGAGTATGCGGCTTACTTCAGAGAAAATAAGGCCCACGCACTCCAATTCATTCATCCGATATTTCCAGACTCGCATGTATTTCCTGTTGAATTTTCGCTCCCAATAAGTAGTTCGTAGAAATTCAACCGTTAAGCGATCGAGGCCATTTTTTATATTTTTCACTTTTAATTTGCATACTCTTCTGATTTTCCAAACCTATTTCGATAACGGATTGGTTTATTTCAGAACATAGACACAATGGTTGATCCACCGTTCCCTCGTGTTCAACCATACTTCCTTTCGCCATTCAGTAAACAGAGAGACGGTTCCGCGGAAACCGATTTCATGGGTGGTTTTGTGAAACCTATGATTAAGAAGGTGAACTACTTATACAACTTCACCTCAGAGCACTTTTACCTAAATCCCGAACGAAATCGAGTTCAGATTGCAATGGACCAAGCCGAAACCTTCCTAGATCAGATTCTCTCCGACCAGGTAATCAAAGACGATAATGTCGTCACTCTTCAAAAACCACAAAGTTTGTCTGAAGACGGTTAGAAAGTGAAAAGCGGTTGGAAATCGCTTTTTACCCATTAATGAACAAGTTGAAGATGAACAGCGACTTTTGTGAACACCCGGTCCTCACATTTTACTCAAACAAAGTGCCTAATGTAAACTTATTTCATGTATTTCTCAGTTATGGGACTTCCCGAGAAAAACTTCTGAGCTTTAAGCTAGCATTCTCTCTGATTTTCTTTCGAATATTTTCACATCTCAATGTTTTTGTTGGCTATTTTCGTCGGTGTTGATCTCAGATTAATAAATATTGAAATCATAAGCTGTATTGACATATACATTTCAAAGCACGAAATTCGAGAAAAAATATAGTAGGAAAAAACAAGTTGCCTCCACGTGTTCCATAGATCGAACTTTCTTCAGCTTAAGTAGACGAACCTTCCCCATCCCAGATAAAATGGAGTAATTCTCGAACTACTACAAGAGAACGGGAATGGGCTGTCAGGCACACGCAATTAGACTTAAAGACTTATCCAAACGGAGAAGACTTATCCAAACGCCGACTATTATGGATGGAAGTCGCATGCATGGCCTACGTCACATTTCTACCCGTCTGTAGATGGTAGTGACTATCTGCAGAAAAAGAAGAAAGGTAAAGCCGTGAGTGCGATATCTCACTGGAGTGGTTCAATGCTAGCGTTATGAAGCCTCATCGTCCAATTTACAAGACGTTTCAAACCTGACACCACCGCTTGGAAAACTTAGAGGAACATACATTTAATCTTAGACTTG
Organism: Haemonchus placei; assembly: GCA_900617895.1. Classification (NCBI taxonomy): domain Eukaryota; kingdom Metazoa; phylum Nematoda; class Chromadorea; order Rhabditida; family Trichostrongylidae; genus Haemonchus; species Haemonchus placei. Next base: position 14,695 of record UZAF01018866.1, read on the forward strand.
CCTGTGAACCTGAGCTTTCAACCTGTAGCCGGATATTGCACCAAACGACTGACTCGCGAGGAGAGGCATGAAACATTGACCGCGTCCGGAACTGATTTCACGATCCTTGGAAGTAACGAAAATAAAATTATCACTTGAAAACGGATGTTGAAACCCTTATGGTTCTGTAGTTTCATGTAAAAAATGCTGCTTCTCACAAGATCGATTAAAATTACGCCCTTCTCACTAAAAAAAATCACGGTGCAATGCAACTCTAAACGCGACGGTAGCACATTACTCGTTCAAGACCTTCAAAATTTATTTGAGCACTTCCTGTGTTGAGCCAACGAGGTGGCTCCACGTCTTGAAATGAATAATCAGAAAACATACAAAAAAGAAAAAGAAATGAGAGGAATTTGACCTCTATTCTTCAGGCACAGTTCGTGGTCTGTATTCTTTACTTCTGCTCTGACACATGGAACAAAGGTGCAAAAAGAGTGTAGTTATCTTCAAAACTAAAAACAATAGGAAAGCAAGAATAACGAATGATGGAAGGCACGCTACACAAATTTGCAAATTGAAAGCATATCGATTTACTCTGCAATGTGATCGGGGCAAAAATAGAAAGCGGTGGCAGGAATCCAAATTCATTGACAAGTGAATAACATCTACCACTATCACCACTTCCTCCGCTTGCTAGGGGCATAGCCTGCAGTGACATCTCGTACGGCCAATTTTTGTATTGGAGTTGGATTTTCGGGGATAGGCACAGAGGTCAGCTCGAAACCTAAAAGAAATATTACATTGTACATGATGGAATGTACATATAAAGTTATGCAACAAGACTCAACGGAATCTACCAGCGTTCATCCGCTAATTCACGATGAACCACTACTGGTCTTCGGAAGACTCGAAATGACAAAATTCGTTTGCCAATTCGCACCCAAAAAAAATCATATTGGGGGAGCCGCTCGAGAATACCTAACGCTCCCTAATGACGGCACAAGAAGGGGTCCTCTCCCACTGGACACAGTGCGGATAGGTTATCACCTACCCGCGAGAATATAAACACGAAGATAACAATCCTCATACTGTGTCGTCATCTGAGGAGATATTTAATCAGAAATACTTTAGGGCAAATATATCAGTACAACGTCCGAGCCGTGTGACGACAGGCAGCACCGAATATGAGACGAAAATAAAAAAAAAACATGAAAATGTTAGAACACTACCGAGTTGTTTTTCAAGAATACGCACGAAATAACCTAGTTTTTCGAGCTCTTTGATTTGTCCCTTCGTCAAGTAGGCCATCGGCACCACTTCCTTTGCCCAGTACCCACTGTGAAGGTTGTTATATTCGTATATTGCTTGATTCTAAAAGAAAATCAATTAATGTAAAAGGAAACTCTTTTAAATAACCGATAATGTACAATCCGCTACGCTATGCTACGTTGAGCGCAGCATAGACCCTACCTCGTCAAAACTTTCTTACTTTACAACTGATCGTTTCTTTATAACTTGGATTTGTTGGCGCTTTTGTTGAATCGGTTCGCATTTTCAGTTTTAATTCATTTATAAATGTGAGCTGAACAAGGAGTCAAATACTGAAACGCTCTGAATCTTAGGTTTGGGGGAAGTTAGTCCCAATCAAGTCCTTCAGGTAGAACGGAGTGAATATCTTGGGGTTAGTCTGATTGGCCTCGCATAGAATGCTGAATCAATTGAGCATCTCCTGCAAACCATGACAAAACACCCTCATGGAATGATAAGTATGCCCATAGGAGCTTTTTAGCCCCTCTTTTGCAACATCACCAGCGGTTTAGGCTTTTCGGAGTCATCAGGTTTATCATTCGCCCTTGTAGCCTGTCGAGCGAATTACCGTTTCTTCGAAGACCTAGGCAAAATGATGGGGCTGTTCCCATTTCTGCAGGACCCATCTAGCGGTGTCTACTTTGTCGCGAGCTTCTTGAAGGCCGGGGCAGTGCAAAAGTTATTGACGATTTGTATTTGAAGATATTTGTTGCAACATTTGAGTTCACGTTAGTCATTCAATATACTTGTGCTCCACATAAACAACATTAGGTCCGAAAAATGAAGTCTTTCAGCGTTAAACAATCCCGTGTGAGGAACATTTAACTTCCATTCAGAATCGTAGTGGCGTATTGAATGCGTGTGTAGCCTATACAGTGAGTTGCGGTGGCGAGCGGATGTACAAGTCAGTGATTTTATCTTCCCAGAGGAGTTTGGTACCGGTAAAGGTTGGCCTAGGCGGTCATCGATCCCGGATTCGAACCAGGGACTAAGCGCGCCTTAAAGTGCGCCACATGCCATTACACCGCCTTCGCCCATATAAACAACAACATACATAATTTTTCTTATTCACTGGCTAGCAAAGAACAGTGGTGAGGCGTGAGATGCTCTACAGTGGCGACTTAGTGCATTAGCATTTAAAAATTATGATTGATAACTGCACTCCGCTGAAATGAGGATGCTCAGAACAGCATGCCCCAGAAGGGAGGCAATGGAAGTCGAGGCGCCTGAAGAACGAACGCGAGGAATCCCAAAGAAGGGGTGAGGGGATGCGATCAAGGAGGTCCTCGCCAAAATCAAAGCAGAAGATGCCGTAGATCGACACAGGTGCAGACGGCTGACAAGAACAGGGCACCTTGCATCGGTAAGGGAACAACGTTAATGAGAAGAAGACTGGTCAACTGAAGATCAGTGTGGCAACGGATTGATTTGGTGGAACAATGAAAAGGTGAAAACGTGGTTGGGGAGGAGGTACACATATACCACATATCACACATATCCATATCTACACATATCTCAACTATTAGACCGAGGAAACCACTGCTACCACCACACAAACTAACATGTAGCACCCTGCACCTTTGCAAAAAATCAGTTGCGATGGTTGTTCACCCTTATGAGTATTTCCAGTGATTTTGTAAAGTCAAGATGAAATATAAGCCAACTAATGATTATAAAAAAACTCAAAAAAAACTATTAGCTTTCGACTTGAACATTGAGAGACATCGAAAAACAGCTATGGTGAGAAGCACGTGATAGTTATCTCCACTAATTACCGACACCCCGCGTAAATTGAATTACTGAGACGGATAAAAAAATCAAAAATGAAGGTGTAAGCAAACTCACGTCTTCTGTGAAATAAATGGGAATGTCACCAACTCGCCCATAACTTTCAACACGATCACTTATTACATTCTTGTCTGGTAACCACCTCAACAGTCAAGAATGGATTCTGCTAGGTGCAGGAATTCATAATAGAAAAGAAAGAACGACGGTGAAGTCTTAGTAGAATGTTTGGATCATTCAATCGAGCGCGTACTTCAGTTCCTTTCTAATCTTTGCAACACTTACATTTGATGCTGCATCCGTGCCGTGTGCACGACGACTTGCTTTCCATTGCAATGAATAGTCTGAAAAATCGAAATGAAAACCAAACAACACAATAAGGCTGAGAACTAATGCTTGAACAACGATTAGGATGAAAATCGGAGCTTTTCCTTCTGATTATTACCAAAATGACAATGACTTCTTAATGGAGATAGTATTCCTTAAAATTCGCTTAAAAGCCGTTACAAATAGCGCTTTGAAAGTGTTATGTAAAGAATACTACCGCCTATGTGCGATGATGACATATGTTCGAGGCTCAGGTGATGGGTTCTGACAAAGGGAAGATTGAGCTAGTCATTGTTCAATTAAAGGCACAGTTCACGATAATTTTGGGTAGTCTAGATTATGATGAAAAATGGGAGACAAGATCGAAACTAATGCGACTGAGGTGAAGAAACTGCGCGCA
>UZAF01018867.1:17474-28911 GCA_900617895.1 Haemonchus placei
AGATAATTGAAGCAGTCTCTTCGGGGGAAAAAGACAATTATGATCCTCAACAATTTTTTTGGCAGTTGCGTATAAAAATGGCTAAAGAAGGGTATATTTCATTTTATTTTGTCCATCATACTTTGCTACTGCAGTAGGACAGCTTCATTTGTACAACTGCCAGTACACTACATTTTGTATCCAAGTCATCAATATTCTTCACATTTTCAGTGATCACTATCACTGGCTGCAACCGGGGAAAAATCTGCTCGATTATGAATTCCCTAGTGACAAAGCTGTGATACAACTCACACACAATGTCCGGTGAGTGAGAAAATGTTTCACAGGAGTTTTTAGCAAAGATTGCGGACTGTTTGATTGCATTTGTTGTTTTCAGTTTTGAAAAATTGTTTTCTAAACATATTTCCTAATAGGGAAAAAATTAAATTACCTATCGTCCGGCGTCGCTTTGTCACATCCGGGCTTCACGATATGTCGTTTCGCCAAGACTTCAATTTATTGATTTACTTTTTGATTTTTTTCTTATTTACTTTTTAATTTATTCATTGGTTTATTAAACATTATTGGTTATGTTATACGGCGCACTAGTGCTACTACGGCATTAAATATTGAGAGTGCACTACCAACAATAACTTCGATGAATAATGACCAGTGGCTCACCCTGTTCCTTATGAAGTGTTCAGTGGCACACTCCCTTGAATTCTAATAGATCACGCCACAATTCTAAGAGCCTGATACCTCTCAATGCTCAAGGAACTGGCAAATAGGGGCAGCCGCCTTTGAGACACTGTTGATAGCTAAACAGAGTTGTGCTGAATTATTCAGTTATGTCACTAATCTCAAAGTACCCTGTTGTAAGAATTCACTTTTTATTGAGAGACATTATTTTCGTTCCAGGTTTTTCGTCGACTCCATTTTGTGTCTCGAAAACCCTTCCACTATTGAGATGTTTTTTCTCGAAGCCCATCAGCAACTGCGAAAGGTAATGAATTACTAGCTCTCCGTTGAAACTTTTTTGGCGAGTTTTTCATATCTTTCAGGGTCAGCTAGATTTATCTAACAATGATTACGCTCGCGTTGGTGGATTATTACTTCAAATTTACCGTGGAGATATAATTGAGTAAGTTTTTCTCGTATTTCTTAGAATTGCTATCATTTTTCAACGCTTGCGGTTATTTTTATTTGACATGATGACTGACAGCCGATGAATGATTTTATTTTGCAGTGATAATTCCCTGATAAACCATCTACGATCTTTACTCCCTTTTCCGCCACGATTAACGAGGCAATATGGTGTCAGTCAAAGTTCGTTTGAGAAACAAGTACTAGCAGAGTATGGTAAATTACGTGGTTTGCAACGCGGGTCTGCTATAGTTTCGTAAGTTTTTTTGCTTTTTTGTTCATTTTTTGCCCTTCATTGAGGCTTTACGCCAGATTTTATTCTGCGGGTTGCTTTGAGAATCAAAAAATTAGCTAGTTTGGGACATTTTTTAAATATAGTCTCAATACTCAAGCTAAACTTTTGATAAAGCTTTTCCCAATGGTCGAACTGAAATTTCAGGGTAATGCAAATTGTGGAGAAATGCTTGAAGTACGGCAGTCGACTGTATAGAGTCAAAGAACGTGATGGTTCCGCCTGCATCCTTTCTATTAATAATAGAGGCATACAAGTCTTCGAAAACGAAGATACCTTTCGGCCTAAGGAGGTACGCACCATTTATTTGCTTCTAACTATTGTTTTCCATTGGTATCCTGACTGGAGATCGATCTATTTGGATAACGTCACCTATGTAATGTGTTCTCGTGCCTATTTACCATCATGCCTGTTGGTGTCTACCAGCCGCGTCTGTCAGCATATCACCTATTTGCTTACCACGCACTAACAATAGTGTGCTAATGAGTGAACACTCATATTGGTGGTTGTATTTTGCTAGACTTGTTGTAAAGGGGAATTCGTTATTATTGTTGTTTTTTTCCTGATTAGACTTATTTGCTATGAAGAGGCTGTGATATAGGTAATTTGTGCATGCGTGCCAAAGTTACCCCAAAATAAAATAAGATTTGCCATTCCGCCATTCGGCCGACTCTCATTCCGTGAGTATATGAGGAACGAGTCAATCCTAATCACTTTCGGGCTCGTAGTGACGCTCGAACCGCAAGTTTTGTTGTTGTTGGGCCGAACGAATTCAATGTATGCGAACCCCATGACGCTTGCATAAGTTCAAAGTTCAACATTTGTTGGCTATCAGTAAGCTTATAATGTTTCACGGGTCGTTTGAAGGTGTTCTCTCCCTTGGTACTATGCAAGCTCCAACCTGCCCATCCGTACTTTTTGCTAATCCATTCACCCCTCCCCCTTCTCCCACTTACTCCTTCTTAAACTGATTGTAAGAGGAAACTAGGAATTGTCGTTGTAGTTTTCTTCAATCATATATCTTGAGATTACTATTGATGACATAATTTTTGACGAAAACTTTCAGAACTTTCATTGGTGTTATTTGGACAATCTGTATTATAAAGAAAATATATTTTCTGTGGAAGTTCGCGATCCAAGGTAATTCATTTTATTCATCCTTTTTTTTTGAATTATGAATAAATCGAGGATAGATAGTTTTTTTTTCTTTGAAGGTCGAAACAAATAACCGACTTCAATGTGTTAGGAGCATCATTGGCTGATGATGACGAATTAGCTTTGGCTGTTAGCGATCCTACTACACAGTAAGTATTCATTAAGTTCATGTTAATGATCACGTGTTCATAAGATGTTTTTTGAATTGGCTTATCTTTTTCATTTTTCTTTTCTGTGAGGTTGTGTTTGTGCTTCGAAATGTAAAAAAATATCCTCATTACGAGCTCCATGGTAGCCAAAAGTCATAAGATAAGCAGTTTCTACAGGCTTTTGCTTGATACTTTTTCTTTTGACACCGGATCTCTATTACACCTCTTCTGCGTGGTTGCTATTTTATTGTTTTCATTAGATTACTGCGTATTTCTTGCGGCAGCAACATAAAATGAGTTTTTGATGGAGATAATAAAATGCAGTAGGTTTCGGCACTGTCTTCGTACTTCGACGTATTCCGGTTAGGTGGGATCGTCACGTCCTATCAAATGCACATCCCGAAAAGACATTAATTGTCGAGAGTTAGATTTTGGGTGGCCCTGAACTCCCTACTTAGAAATGATTGTTGGGTACTGGATAATGGTGAACGAGTTGGACGATTCCGGACACTATGACGTTGATTTTCACCTTCCGACGAGGTTGAATACTCTGACCGACTTTTTCCATGTTACGGTTGTTGAATATGGGGCCATATATGCTTAGATCTTCAAAAAGTGTTTCCACCCGATTCCTAAAAATCTGAAAATCATCCTGGACGGATCAGAAAGAAATACGAAAGAACTAGGGAATCGTCAGTAAGGTCATTGAGTGGTGAGATGTTGAAGCAGAATAGGCAGGCAGACATTTGCAGGGAAGATCTTTTAAGAGAGCATTTGTAAAACGTTATTGCGACTTATGCTCACTTGACGTCAAATCTATGTACATTGAGATAGACGTAATACACACTGGGGAAGCCAAGGTGGAGAAGAGAAGCTGCCGTAATGCTCCAGTAAAAAGTAATGTATTGTCGTCATCACATAGTCCTCAGCAAAAGTGCTGTGCAAAGTTCTCCATGACTCGATTTTCATTAGCTTTCCATCGTCATTGACTTATTAATTGCTCTTGTCTTTCACTGTTGTGGTATGTTTCAAACCAACCTCATAAATATCCATGAACGCTAACCTAGCCCGAATCATCAGCGGAGAGGGAACGTTTTATGCAAATAGCGAATCAGTTAACGTTTGAATTGGTCGACTTGCCTACGCACCTCGACCTTGGCGGATCTTCTTGTTTATTAGGTTGTTTTGTTGCAATCTCGTTGGGAATTCTTTCGCTAAGCGGTGTTAAACTACTGAGAGTGTACGTAAATCGTTCACTTCTGACGATATCCTTTCCTCAGTTGGAATGGGTTATATATAGTCAATCAGTTTTAATTGAAATGATTTCGAGGAATGAGCCGAATAGTCAGCTTTGTCTCTTCAGCAAATGTTGTTAAAATACCCTTGTGTCTGCGCCTCTGATGGTTCCTCGTGTGTGGCCCTTTTCGCTAATTTGTCGTTCAGTTTGGGCATGTGCCATCATAATTATCCTCGTTGTTAAAGCTACCCTGGGTTTAGTTCTTCACAAATGGCGACTAAAATTGGCATAGAATTAGGTATTTGGAAGCTGAAAGGCTATCAATAAAGGTCTAAAAACTATCTAACCTTGTGAGCAAAGTATAGACTTTTAATCATAGCAATTGATGGATTGAAATTCCGCTAGGGCAACCAGTCTTGCTGGTTGAGCGCCGGTGTCTGGTAGTCACGGAGCCCATCTTTGTTTCATCGGCAACGGTCCGCCTCCACCGCAAATGAATCACTCGTGCGATATTCTCCCGGTGAATCATTCAGTAGACGACGGCGGTATAACACTTGAATAATCGTACAATTACTAATATTATTCTATCTCTACCTTTTTCGTTATCCTCATGTTATTTTTCCTCTTTGCCGTTCAACAGCCCCTCGTTAGCTCGCGATTCAGGATCAAAGAATTCCCGAGCTTTTTCTTGTTTTCTTGTCTTTTGCAGCGAACTGTTTGCTATTGTGTATGTACCAGTCCTGTACTTGTGTTTTTAGAGTGTCTATATCTCGACGGTGCCAATCGATTCCTGCTGGAATTTGTGTGCACACATTTGTGTGTGAATCAGGTGCATTGTGCAGGACTATTTGGACAACAGCCATCTCTCAACATCAATTTTTTCTTGACCAGAAGGAGAGAGAAAAGGTTGGCTATCGTTTTGCTATGCTTCTGCTTCATTGTTTATCGTTCGAGTATTTTCGACTAATGTGGGGCTTTTTCTGATTGATTCAAGTGTTTACTATCTGAAATGGTGACTATGCATCATGCCTAAGGCGATAAAGGTACTTAAGAGTATCAGCTGAAATTATGTGTTCTAGAAATTCCGTACGTGAAGTTAAAAAGATTAGCGATGGTAGGCATAACACGAGTTTTCCGTTCCCAGTACGCCATTTCCCTCGTTATCGCTTATACAGCTAACAATCCGTAATCTAATTAGCTTGTTTCTTCATAACATTCGGACAGGCTCATCTGTGAAGTGTTTCTAGTGGATAAACTGGTTCCAGTCTAGGCAACTATATCTTCCCAGTCATAGTGAACCACAAACCGTAAGCCTAGTCAAAGTGCGGTCCGCTATGGTCGGGTGGTTCGAGAACATTGGACATTGCGGCGAGCTGTAACTCACATCTGTCGAGTGTCGAGTGCAGTCGTGAGTTGTGGTGTCTTTCAAAAGCATCCCTCATCCCTCGTGCGTAATGCTGACAGCTTTCCCTATCACTAGTAAGAGAGTTAACATGTACAACTCCCTCCCAGTGGCCTCTCTTCGCTTCACGTTCCTTCCCGTCTTTTCTTCTTTGTCCTCATTCTTTTGAACCATTCCCATATTGTTGATGGTTGTGTATCTAATTGTTTCAACGTAACATAACCAATAGAAGGTCTCATATTGCCTTAAATTAGCCGATGGGTCCAGCTAATAAGTGTCCCCAAGCTCACTTATAATGCGTTGCGCAATAAGAGACCTATAGTGAGACGAATTGTTACGTTGCGCTACCAGTTGATCCACTTCACATAAACCGGATCTCCCACCCAGGTTGTCGTAAATAGATTATCTTATTGCGTTGCAATGAGAAAGGGTTCGGAAGGGCGGCTCCCATCTTCTTTCGTCGTCTCTATTAAGTCAATGTTGCTCATTTCGAGTCCCAGTCCTAAGTCGATGTCCTTAGGGAACTATCTCCCAGTGCCCTAATGAGGATGAGTGTGCCTTGCGCTATGCGGCAGAAATTGCTTCACGCTCTCTCCGTTTCGTAGTTCACCTTTGTTCGGGAAGTAGCTTCTGCTTGTTGTAGGAGACTTCAGTCCTGTGATCTGTTTATTGACAAACGGCTTGCGTGTCATCGTATTTGGGGTTCGTGTGCTTCAGCAAACAAACTTGAGCGACGATTCCCGCTATCGATTGATCTTTTCCATGAATGGAATGTGGCGGGCGTCTGAGGAGCAACAAAGGACATTACTTGCGTCGCCTGAGAGCTGCTATTATTAACCGGAATATCGGCGATTGTGCCTACTGTTGATGCGGTGTCTTGAAGAATGCGAGGTCATTCAGGGTAACTTATGAACTTTCGTGTTTGAATTGTTTGTTGGTGTTTGCTTATGATAATCAGCTCACTGGTCTGTAGCAAGGAGGATTGGATGAAGGGAAATGATAGAAAGTTGGACACTGTCCTTTTCCTGGATGGCATTTCCTTTTTATTTTTTCGTATTTTCCTTCTCCAGTGGATTCTCGTTCTTGTTTTACTTCCCTCAATCATTTCTACCAATTTGAAGAGTAAGACTGTGGCGTAGATCTGGCTTCAGCGATCATCAGTATCGCATGAGCGGTCTCATTTTGGCGGATTGCTGAGGCGCTCACGGATCAGAGATTCCCCCCAAAAAAAAGCTGGACGTGATTAATATGAAAGCAGTGCTTCAACCCGCTGAGCTATGCATTGTTAGGCTCAATTGCGGGCATCCAATTGGAAAAATCTCGCCCCTTTATAGTGAAACACGCAGGTTTATTGAATTTTGATGGCCTTAAATGGTGAGAATGACATGTTCTCAAAGCTAACTCGATTCTATCACCACTTTATAAGAGCTTTACGTGAGTTCCAGTTCGTTGCTTAAAGTTAGTGCCAATAACTATATATGGTCTATAATAAGATTGGCCATTCAGGTTTTTTTTACCCATTTTATTGCCTTTTACGAATGAAGCCAGTTAGTACTTTTACGATCGTACGTGTCGTTTACCCACAGACTTCTTGATTGGTTTCCAGACGAACTTATGAGCGTCTAGACGACGTCCTATTAAGAGTTTCGTTATGTTGTATAATTGGGCAAAACATCCTTTGTTGTAACGATGCAGCCAGCTTCTTTGTTATGGAAGCAGCTGAAGCGGGTACATGATTGATGTAAGAGACCACATGGTCATGCTGCACAAGTTCATTCTTCACATTCGTTCCTTCATGGCTCTCACAGATGATTCCCCTTCATCTGTGTTACTGGGGAATCAATCTAGCCTCGGACCATTCGGTATGTCTACCGTGAGAGTGTCTCTCCGGAAGACCCTCGTTCAAGATTTTCAGTGGCTTTGGTGTTGTTCTGGAAGCGTATATTCCTTCTTCAAAAGTTTTTTCAAGACTAGCCTGGCTAGGGTTGGACGAGAATGGAGGTCTCACTAAGCCGGCTGTAAATTATTGGTCTAATTGCAGGCTATAATAGATCCCAATAAATATTTGGGGCAGACTGCTCCTTCGTGGAATGGCTTAGCTTTTTGCATAAAAAAAACTGATTTATGATTCTATTTTGCCAAAAATGGCTTTGACGTGGTTCAAAAACGGAAATGGACGCATTTTCTGAGATTTTTAAAATATTTCGGACTGCCCAAGCATTGCCAGCGACTACGGGTCAGTAGCCACTGAAAAACTGACTAATTGGAGCTACCCCGTGTCCTTGTCTTGCAATAGTCAGCTTTTGGGATTTGGTTGGTGTTGGGTTTTGCTACAGAGGCAATCAACCACTGAGGGTCATGATGGAAGTGGGCAGGGGCGTCTGTGATTGATGATTGGTTGCAGGGATCACGCCGCCCTGATTGAACTATGGTTTCAGCTATTTGTCTTTGAGATCCTACCTCAGCCCATCCAGTAATGTTACTTCTGCTCATGCAGATACCGCTGCCTTCGAGTGGGATGCAACTGTTCTGGCAATTACTGGCATACTCCCACCCTACCACCTTTTCTTTCGCTTTCTTTTGTAGGATTTAGAACTGAAACCCAATCATCACATTTTCACTCTCGTTATTTAATTTGATTTATGCATTTTTAAAATTCCAACAAAGTGTTCTACATGTAGGAGATCCTAGGAACTTAAATCGATCACCGTAAGCTGTGATACTAGTCTACAAGTTTTTCATAGCGGTCCTGGCATCCGACATGTTTCATGGAAAGTACATATCGAAAGCGTTCCATGAATCCCTGATAAGCCTTTGCACAGATACAACGTAAAGCCGATTAGTCTTTTTGTGTCCTAGTGTTCACATAACCGGTACAAGACTGCGCTCCACGTTGATATGATGTAAGTAGGTGGTGGTAAAATTTATTTTTTTCTGAGAATATGGTAAAACAGTTGCAAAATAACTTTTTAATACCACCTACAGAGACCAAATTTTGGTTGGGTCGAAAGGAAGCTGAAAGCACCCTCCTTCAAATTAGGTAGCTTACAGTTTTTGGTGGTGAACAGGTGTTTATCTTTTGGTTCTTTTGATAGTGAATATTGAAATCTAATTTATTTTGTAACGGTCAATTGATTCTGAAACGGATAATGGCTATTGTTTATCATATAATAATTACTATCAACTCGGAATGCAATTTTACTGATCGTGAGAGCTCATTGGTAATCGGTAAACACATGCCCTTCTGACTCAGTGCTCCATTTATAAGATTTCGATCTTTCCTGCAAAGATTGCATAAGGCACTGCTATCTATACTGACGATCTGTGGTTGTTTTCAATATTTATGCATATTGCTGTATAGTTAGTGGCATGATTTTTGTAGTTTCCCCCTCTTTCATTTCTTGGAACGTTTGTTCTGGTCTCCCCGAAAATTTGCCCGGAAAGTGAGGTTGTATAATCGCACAAGATCAAGCATCAAAGTTTCTTTAAAGGCGTATAAGGAAGTAACCACAGACTAGATTTCTATTTGTTCCTTTTTAGTAACACGCAGTAGGAGTTTAGTTAAGTAAACAATGTAGTGGTATGTGTGCATTCCGAAAATGGTAAGAGATGTTTGTTTGTTCAACCGTCCTAGTGTTGTATGGTAGTATGGACTCGCAATGGGAATCGTTAAGGGCTTCAGCGTTTTTTAAATCAAATTGCGTGATTATCAGGACAAAATATGCAAATATTCAAGAAAAAACCCTCATGATATTCTCGTTTGGTGTTCACGGGGATTATACGGATACAGTAATTCATCATGGTGAACTCCAGATTTTTCTAGTCATAACATGGGTCATGGAAAGCGGTGCACTGCAAGTATCAGAAGGATAGGGATTGATTCGGTGATTTCAAAGCTTTGGGCAATTACAGCTGCCGTAGGGATTTCTTACTCAGTACCCCTTTGTCATTTTAAATTGGTGAGGGATGTGAGGGCTCAAGAAGGTGGGTAAAGAACGAGAAAAGAGGGGATCATAGTGAAATGAATTGAATATGAATTGCACATAGAGTTAGAGAGAAGTCTACTTACTTCTTATGTAGAACATTAGGGAGACGGACAATGTTTTTGCTACGAAACACGAAGTATCTTATATATGGGAGGGCATTTCATTTCGAAACGCTTTTTTTCTGTTTACAAGTGTCCAACACTCAATATTTTTGAGATTTCATGCTCTGAAAGCTAATTTTTCCCAAATTAGAGAGATTCGTGCGCATTTCTCGTGTTTTTGTGTGTTTTTCGTCAATAGGGGTCCCTCTGTTTGTCCTTTCGCCTGTGCCCTCAAATCCCATCGGTGACGGTCGTTTCCCGAGCATTCACCATCACCATCACCGCCCAGTTTTCGATTTCTTCTCTCTCTCTATTATTCCATTACGCAAAGGATTGTCTAAGTGACTGTGCCAGCGGCTGGCGGTCATTCCATCGTCATTCATTGCTATACTTGCGAATTCCTTGACTCTACCCGACCAAATCCAATAGCTGGTTGCTATGTGCAGAGAAACTAGTCAAGCATTACTTCGCCAGAGCAGCAACTCCGATTCGCTTTGAGAGAAGTCCCTGGAGTTGCGAACAAATGAGTTCTCGTCGTCGCTCGCGATCATTTCGTCGTCAGGTATGTCGTAGCTTACTTTGATACATCTTCGTTACTGAAACGGGCGGTCACCTCTCATGTCCATCCCATTCCCATCTCACTCCCATTCTCCGATCAGCACATGTCATCACATGAACATAAAATGTGCGAAATTACTGTATGAACCTGTTCCCATGGCGATTCCCACTTTAGTGGCAGTCTAGCATCGGTCTCCACGAGAGAACATGGTTTCTCATCGCTCCGCCATTGGCACTGGTTCGGGTTGGCTATCCACGGGAGGTCTCTTCAGAATGTGTCTGTCACTTTGAGCGATTATGGTAGCTGTATAGGTTGTCTCTGCTTTTGAGAAGCTCTCTGGATTGTTGAGAATCAGCCGAAAGTACGAAGTGATCTTATAGGTTTTTGAACATTATCCTTCAAGGTGCCTTAAACTCCCATCTGCTTAGACAATTCCAGTCGAGAGTCTCGAGCTTTTACACTTTGTACTTGTTTTTCTGTAGATATGTGAGCTTTATGTGGGTATGTTTATCAGTGATACGTGGTGATAAAACAAGGAAGAGATAGTAAACAAAAACGGTGCGTTCACAACAACAGCGGCATCACCTAAGCATTATCACTTCCAATGCTTTATTGAGATCAGTGGTAGTCCAATTTCCATTAAAGCGTTTGTCAAAAAAAAAAAAAATAAAAACATAGCTGAAATAGATTTACACACGCTCTAACATAAAAAACCTTGCTGTTACATTTTTGAAACTATCCTACGTTGTTTTTTGATCAGACCAGAGCTATTTTTCTATTCCTTTTTTCTTTTATTTCCTCTCTCTTACCATTTCTCTTACTTGAGTTAGGAAGCTCGAGCTCATCTTTCTTGACAACTCAGACGAAATTGAAGGGTGGTCCATTCCTGAGGCGGTTCAACATTTTTCCAGTAGAAGTCATATTGTAGGCCAACTTCCAAGCACCTATGATTTCTTTATTCATGGGTTTGGAGCAGCTGTCTCGTCCTTGACAATGGGTCTTTACTTCACCACCTTCATCGTATTATTTACTGGGATTTTCTCATTCTCGAAAATAATTCAAATGGTTCCGTCAGCTTCGACGTAAGAATCGCCCTACTGCTAGCCATTCAAGGGTTTTTTCCTTCTCAAAACAGGATATTCAAATCTTCGGTCTTTGCTCTCTTCCTCTGCTGTCTCTTTCGAATTTGTTGTTTGTGGCCATTAATGATGTAGTGTTCTGTGTTTCGGGATTGAAGCACCCATTGTGGTTATATGCATTATTTAGAAGGATCGCTTAAGGGACATGAAAAGGCACCGCGAATAGTTAACGTTCGTTCGGTGAAGGTCATGGTTTAATTGGAAGGTCGGATGTAACTCAATCGTTGCACGATCTATAGTATTCTCGTCTTTTCTCCCATTCGTCCCTTCTGAGATTGCTAGGAGGAGAGGAATC
>UZAF01018868.1:1860-28902 GCA_900617895.1 Haemonchus placei
CGAACCCTCGTCTCCCGCACTTGAAGCGTCACGCTTACCACCACACCAAGCCGCCGTTGAGAAGAAAGGCGCATCCATGTAATTTAAGTTTTCTTATGTTAAACTCTCTGAAACCACCCTCATAACTCCGTTCACAGAAACGCTCGGCAATTTGGAAAGCAGATTTGAACTCAGCGTCCAAAAACACGTCCAGCAGTGTAGGTCTCATTTCAAATGGCCACTTCGAGTTGGGATCCTTCCCTGGTAAGCAAAAGATCGCTGCAGCAAAACGAATAGAAGAGAATAAAAGGATAGGAGAAAAATGTCGCCCTATACTCGGCGCTCAGCTGATTGTGTGTGGGTCCTAGAGCGAATATTGCAATCTGTAACGCCTCAACACTCGTCCGACGTGATATCGGCCGAGGGGCGGGGCGGGGGCGTCCGGGCAATTCGGTGACGGGGCTACCACTGTGCGCTGGCTGTTGAGTTTTTCGGCCCGAAGGCGTTCTTCCTGCTACCCTTGGGGGCCACTGGGTATTTTTAGAGGAAGAACTAAAAGACCATTTTTATCGTGAACTGTACGACTTTACTTTACTTTAGCGACATAAGCGTCGTTTTGCGCAGGCTAACAAGGGCATATATAACGGCTACGAAATAGGCGTGTCAGGTAACGCTTCCTTTGGAGTTGATGGCTTGCCGTACAGAAGCCATTCTGGCGTATTCCTGGTGTGTGAGCGGTCTAAAATCGTCGTATACGGCGATGCTAACACTCCCCTGTCGCTATTTCGCCGTCTCACCCTCTGAAACGACTTCTAAACTAGACTCACACACTTAAATAGTGCGGGGTTAAGAAGACCCAAGATCAGTGTTCCCGCATCAGGCAGTGGACCCAAAGTGAGTGTTCCCGCATCAGACAGTGGACCCAACCAGGACAGACTCCGTTGGTACTGAGCGAACTTTAAGGCAGTTGGTAGAGATTTATTTAAAGGTGTTGATTAGGTGTACGGTTTATTGCGTTATCATTTCATTTTGTCACACACTGTTCTATCTTACGAAATTTTTCTAGAAATTTCGGTACGATGGCGCAACAGGTTCCGCTGCTAACAAGGATGCGGCCGCTTTACGTAAGGCAAATGTTTAAATTAGAAAGGCTGTTGGAATCGGCTAAACTACTACTGCATTTCAACTTATTCTTCGAGATCATCTGAATCTGCTCTCACGACAAGATCTGCCTAAGGGATGGTTTGTGCCGCTTCAGCTAAAAAAGAAACTGAAGATTTCGTCAGTTTGGCATCTAAAGTTGGTTTGGTAACGAAAGTTGAAAGTAGCCACCCATTGGAAGTCCACAGAAAACCTCATGCATTGTAGTCTTGTACCAACTTTGATTGAAGGAAATTTCGGTGTTGTGAGTTCTAGGCAATCGAATAGAATATATTCCACATTAGTGATTTAATGAAGGATATTTTTTGTAAACATCATGACGGTGTCATTCATTTGCTCAACAGATTAGTTTAAAAGCTCGTTCAGTACGTAACTTGCTCAGATTCTCTTGAGTGAGCGCGGTTGACCCATGCAGGTTCTGAAAGTGACCATTCATTTCAGCGCAAAAATGGAGAAACGCCAGTTCCACAAACAAATCTTCCAACCATGGATTCGACTTACCGTAGTGCCAGTATATAGGCTTTTTTGTGGGTCCATCCAAGTTCATTTAAGTTTGTCATTCATTCTTTTGAATCTAGCGTTTCCCGTAAAGCTGCACAGAATTTCGGTGAAGGGGAGTCGGGATATGAGAAAGCGGTAGGTACGTACTTCCTTCGGAACGTTTGCCTTTGGAGTAAACGCCACTGGTGGTACAGGGCTCCCATGAGCTGGGAAATGCACTTTCTTAGAAGCATGACTGTAGGCTCTTGTACTAGTGGTCCGGCTACGCCGGCCGCTCCTTCTACCTGCGAGAAATTTGCTATGCGTAAATAACACTTCGGATTCTCCTTCTGCTTTGAAAGCTTCACACCCTCAGTATTAGTTCCGAATTGGGAGCGATTTTTTCTGTAAGCCAACCTCGCTGTGTCCGGAAGAACATCGTTTAATATCACAAAGGCGATTACTCAGAGAAAAAAAAGTATTCAGAGACTTCATCGCGGTTGAGTCTACTATGTTAGCAACCATCAATGTTCCCAGCCAACTCCATGTGCCTTCAAGTTTCGACGGTGTGGACCCAAACAAACAGTATTTATTCACGCCCCGCCCTTTGAGGCGGAGTTTAGTCCTGCAACCTATCATCAGTGTACCTATCCTGCCTCCCGTTTTCCTACCAAGTCCCTCTAGGTCCATTTTGACATTTCTCTGCAAGCCCCGCCCCTGAGGGCGGAGTTCGGCCGTGACACCACCGCAAAGATTGCCATCCTGCCGCCTGTACTCATACCAAATTTGAGCACTCTAGGTCCACGGGACAGGAGTTCTGGATATCCACTCCAACCCCACCAACTAAGGGCAGCTTCCAGTCCTGCCCCCACCATAAGTATTCCCGTCCTGCCCCCCGTACTCCTACCAAGTTTGAGCGCTTTAGGTCCACGGAGACAAGAGTTATGAATTTGCGGCCCAAAACTCTTATCGCGCACGCCCTGCCCCCTGTGCACGGAGTCCGGCCCTGCCACACACCATAAGTGTTCACAGCTGACGCGGAGCTCTGCTCCTTCTTGAGACAAAGGGACTTCGCCCGAAAACATCAAATAAATGAAATTCTTCACCCTTTTCTCTAGGTTAATTCGCTGTTTCGCTGAGCTAGAGTATACACTATCGAATGCCCTCAAAGATGTACCCATTTTCTCTACATCCTGCTCTACTTTTCTTCTACATCATTCAATGTGAATCCAACATTATTAGAGGTCGGCTAAGTTTTGCTAAGAATGATATCAAAGCAGAGAGAAACCGTGATCTTTAACTTTAACGCAAACTCTGCTGGGTTGCGGTCTAATCTAATAGCAAGAAGTGAACCAAATTCATCTCCTTATAATCGCACAACTTACCCTTCCTGTCGATTGATACATTAAAAAGTCAAAGCTAGATTGTAAATAGCAAAGGCGCTAGGTAGAAGGTAATTGGTGAGTGGATCTTCTTCTCTAGGGCCTCTTCTATTGTCAGTGTTCCCATCCTGCCTCCTCCTATTGCTTTTGCTCTCCAAGTCCACGGGATCAGGAGTTATGGATTTCCACTGATTTATTTCGCGGAGATCCCGTCCCTTGGGGTCGGAATCCGGCCATACTACTCACAATAAGTGTTCTCATACTGCCGCCTGCTTCCTACCAAGTTTGAACGCCCCAGAGCCAAACTGGAAATTTTGGCGCAAACCTCGCCTTCTATGAGCGGGGCCCGGTCCTGCCACCCACCATAGGTGTTCCCATCCTGTCGCCTGTACTCCTGCCAAGTTCGAGCACTTTAGGTCCACGGGGACAGAAGTTATGAATTTCGGCCCAAAATTTTTAGCGTGCACGCCTCGCCCGTTATGGAAGGAGTACGGTTCTACCACTTACCGAAGGTGTTCCCATCCTACCCTCCTTACTCCTACCAAATTTGAACGCTCTAGGTCCACGATGACAGGAGTATGAATTTGCGGCCCAAATTTTCTACCCGCACGCCCCGCTCCCTCTGAACGGAATCCAGTCCCGCCACTTACCATAGGTGTTCCCATCCTGCCCCTTACTCCTACCAAATTTGAACGCTCTAGGTCCACGGGGACAGGAGTTATGAATTTCTGGTCAAACACACACACACCGACACACACACAAACACACACATACAAACACACCGACACACCAACAGACACACTTAGCGAATTATATAAAGTTGGATAAGCAGCGCTCACCTTGAATAAAGACATTCGCTACAAGGAGAAAGAATACAGTGTCAGCTAATGACATTTCGAACGTAATTGGTACTCTTGGGCTTCACTTCTGTTTATATGTACCAGGTGATGACGGTAATGATGAAATTCTTCGGCATCTTCTATGCAGAGTATGAAATATACATACTGTCGTGTCCACTGTATGAGAGAATAAATAGGTGGATCACAATTCGCAAAAAAGAGTTTACAGCTGCATAGCAGATGCTGAAGAATGTCGTTATTATCGTCATCAACTGATATACAATAAATAGAAAAGGAGCCCAATAGTACCAATCACGTTCAAAAGGTCATTAGCCGTCACAGTGTTGGTTCTGCTTGTAGCGAATGTCTTTATTCAAGGAGAGCGCTGCCCGTAAAGAACAAATTGCTTTTCCAACGCTTTGAAGAGCCTATAAACACACTTCCAAGAAAGTGCATTTTTCAGCTCATGGGGACCCTGTACCACAAGTGACATTTGGACCGAAGCCAAACGATCTCAAGGGAGACGGCAAACAGTAAGTACTTACCGTTTTCTCACATCCCGACGTTCCTTGACCAAAATTCTGTGGAGTTTCAGGGAAAACGCTAGATCCAAAAGAATGAATGATTTACTTAAAAAATACTTAAATGGACCCACAGAAAGATCTTGATATTGGCACTAAGGTAAGATGAATCCATGTTTTTGGCAGATCTGTTTGTGTACCTGATCTTTCTTCAGGGGCACATACCGCGATTTTCGCTCCCTGTGCGGAAAGTCATAATGTTGGCGGAGAGATACACCCATATATCATGGCGACTACTGTCTAAAGACTGCGGGGCGGGGTTTCAATGCCGTTGATCCTACCTATCCTTCAGGAGTGGAGAAGCGGGTTTCCTAACTCGCTCTTTTGCCTATGAATGGTAGTGCCAGCGGCATGGAAGCATTCGTTCAGGCTTCTGCTGCCAACTTCCACGACTTCATATCTTCTTCCTCTCCCTTTTGTTGCCTTTTGAAAGGAAGTTCGTTGAGATTTTTTAACTTTGAGCAGTGTCCTCAGCCTCACCAAAACAGAAGGATCTGATCAAAGTTTCACCCTCGGAAGAATGCGATTTCTAATAAGTAGTTTCCGAGCGATTCGTCTGTGACATTTTGGAGACCGCACTTGCCCTCCCATGCCCATCTTAGTGTATTTTTTCCATTTTTGCGGTCAAATAAATGGTGTACTTTCAGAAACCTGCATGGGTCAACCGTGCTCATTCAAGAGAATCCGAACAAGTTGCATACCGGACGAGCTTTTGAATAAATCTGTTGAGCGAATGAACAGCACAGACGTATAGTGTTTACAAAAATTATTTCACTGAATCACTGCTGCAAATTCCTATGTGATTGCCTGAAACTTACTGCACCGAGCATGAGATTTTCTGTGGATTTCGATTAGGTGGCTATTTTAATTTCCGTCATACTAGCTCAAGCAAAGAAACCTTCATATTGCCAAGCATAGTCGTGCTCCCCTCCGTTGTACCTCTTCATATTCCCGATTAATTAGCTGTGACCCTGTGACACACGTCTTTGGCGCTAATTTTAATAACATCTCCTAAACAGAACGCTTGACAAATCTTTCACGCCCTCCACACCTTCACCTTTTTCGCCCACATCGTGCATCATGCTCCGATATTTTCGCTGCTGAACCCTTCACTTTTATATAAGCCGAGCGCCGTCAACATCTTCGATCCCCTTGACCATCGAATCCCTCTGGTCGGCACCAGTAACGACTCCTTGCTTCATCGTCACGAGGCAGAATAGTCCCGTGGATCGTCCTCGCTCAATTAACATAAAGCAAAGAACTTCTTCCGCTCAGGTTTCCGTGAAAACGTCTGGCTATTGCGCTGGCGAAAGTGATGGTGTTTTTTGTGGTTTCGAGAGATCCATACAGTACCCGCCCCGATTCAACTGTCATCCCAAAATAGCCAGACGTGCCCGGCGTTCCTAATGTTCAATCGCTGACGGAGCTATCTACATACACCAAATTCCATTTGCGCTTTCTTGCTGCGGAATGGCGAAATCCTGGCTGTGAAGTTTTACATTCTCGACAGGATCAGCAAAATTCAATTTACGGTATACAGCTCGTGTGCAGAGGCAGCGAAGCATCATTAGTTGAGTAGGAACATCCCTGTTGCCAAATGCTCTCCGCTTCTGCATTTATGAATCAAAGGCCTTCATCAAATCAGTGAATTTCGGTCATAACGACATCCTATACTCTCGCCATAATTCAGCAGATCTTGTGAAAGTGTAAGTTTGACCATTGTAATGAACTACCTCAGCAACAGGGCTTGCTATCATGGCTGTCCTTCATCTAGTATTCTGCTGATCCCTCATGAATCGTCTGAAAATTTTACAGATCAGAGACAGAAAGCAGATTTGGCTGTAATCGCCAATATCGTCTAAATCTTTCGCATGTTTGAACGTTAGTTGATGATTGCTTGCTGCTCGCTCCTCCACAGTGGCGGACCAGCTATTCACACTAGTACCATTCACATTACGAACTAATACCTCCTCTTTACGCTTGCATGCGATGGAACATCAAAAATCTGAGTAGAGTAACTGACTTCTCTCGAGAGCATTCAGGTCCGGCTCAAGGAGTTAAGGGAATGCGTACTGTTGTGCGGCGAATGTAGATCACTGGTGCTCGCTCGCAAATAAGGGATGTAAGCCTCCTTCCCGTTTGTGTGTAATTCTGTAATAGTACAAATATCTATGTTTTTAAATTATTCTCAACAAGTATCTATGTCTTTTAATTATTCTCAATTCTTTTTGCATTCTGTTTTTCTCAGTACGTGTACGTTTGGTTCTTTTCGAAACCCGCATATTTAGAGAAACAAAGGAATCCAAAAAGGTAGCAAAATTAGATGCTCTTGCGTACAAATGGCTACAGTAAGCTGCGCGCGTGTTACGTGTTCGTCATAATGATGCAACCCCTACAGCCTCTATAACGCCGTGAGATCTTGTCCGCCTTTGGGTATGTACGTCGGCTAAGCCGGTGTCGGTGCCCTTATTGCACCCTATCTTGGACATTTTTCCACCAAACATCACCTCTTAGGCTAACTTTGAGAGTATCGAGTTGAGAGTTTGAGAGTATTGAGAGTATGAGAGTGCAGGTTCATCCGAAGGAGAACTCAGAACCATTCTTAGCGTCTACTATGCTTTTGATATCAGATCGTCACCACCGCTTGACCTGACGTGAAAGACGACCACCAAACAAAAGAAATTTAGACTCTATCCTATCCTGCTCGTGTATGAAGAAAATGAGAAGGACAGAAGTGTCTAACAAAGGAACCACTTGAAGAAAATGAAAATGGACGGTAGTTAAAAGTTTATTCATTTTTCAATAGTACAGGATAAGGCATGAAGAGAAGTGACAACATTGAAGTACAGCCGCGTTTAAAACTGAATTTTGGATGGAATCCCTAGGTACAAAAATCATAACGTGTCAAGGATATCTAAATTCGTGCACACTCTACCCTCATTTAGAATGAAAAAGGCAAGAATAACTGAGAAGAGACAGAAAGCTTTCGAATAGGTACGATTAATTACACTTGGGAATTGATGTTGCTGAAAAAACCAATCGCCAACAAAACGAAAGAACGACTATGGTGAAGTAAGGCTCCTTTCCAAAATGTTGAACAACGCAGTGGACTATATATCAGTGGATAACAGGCGGAATCGAGAGGTCATTATATCTCTTTCAGTGTCTAAGTGAGGAAACTTAACCTGCAACGGTTACGAGGTCATAAAAATATTTGTAGAAGAGAAAAGGCTGTTGCAATGAAATGGACAGGAGAAAACAAATGGAACGAAAAACAGCTAATGTACAATAGCAGAACAGACAATCAAGTGGATGGCTGAGCCAAAGTAGCCTATTCAGCACCAACGAATCTCCTGGAACGATACACAGTAAAGGGTCTAGTCTACAGATGACTGATTCTTTCAGCAAGACAAGCTTGATGTGAACACTTATACATCTACGTGCACGCCGAGACGCGCTACCGTGGTCTCTCTGTCGAAGCCAGTATGCTACCTGAGACGAAGGTGTCCATGGTAGCTCGTCTCAAACACATTCGATCCAAATCAGCCGTTTTAGAAGAAAAGAACATGGAAGAAATGCTATGAGAAGATCTTTCTTTTTGTATAAACCAATCTAAGCAAGAAATTTCCTGAATGTGGATTCAAAAGTGATTGGATTTCGCAGTTATCAGATGAGGAAGTGCGCTATTCATCAAACGTCCAGCAAAGTAAGCTGTATTTGAAGCGTTGCATGGCAATCACGTGTTTCAAAAATAAAAAAGCTCAGATATGATAACGAAAGTTATCTCAGACGCAACAATGTGCAACTTATTCACAGCTAAAATACTGAACTTCTTTCTTAATGGAACCTGGAAATCTGGAATTCTAGAGGAGTAAGGAATAGAGCTGCTTACCATCTCGGGGGTTTGGCACTGCAGTTCCGAAGTTCAAGCACAAGAACACTGTCGCTTCAAGGTCGAATTTCTCCGCCCATGGTGGACTTAATTTGGGCCCATATCCGCTGTATTGATGGAGGCGACCCGTTGCGGCTATCGGTACCTGACGAGAGTGGCGAAGAATTGTCGGCGCACGAAAATCCACGAGCGGATACTACCGTGGCACGCGAATCTGCAATGAGACGACTTGAAATGTACCCGCACAAAGGGATAGAAAAAAGCAAATAGCGCAGCAGTATAAAAGTATAAACTAGTCGGAATTTCAGCACAATTTCATCGATTCATATGAAACCCCCATTACAACTCTTCGGCACGCTATAGAATTGAGTGACTGCCATTTAGCAAATAATGTAGAAACAAAAAGAACACTAGCAAACCTAACCCTATCAAGCAACACAAGAACTCGATCAAATTTCACAAGAGGGTAGGAGTTTCCACAGAAGATTAAGGTAACTGTAGAAGACAGTCAAATGTGTTTTTCCCAGTCTGCCAAAAAATGTTAACAGCTTACTCTTTTTCAAATTTTCCTCGTATTGGATGGAAGGCACTCACTCTTTCTTCAAAATTCCAGATTACTTTTCTAATATTTTTTCGGGGACACTGGAGATACAGAGAACAACATAATTAGTTTTGCCCGCAACGTTACAGGAAAACATTACATTATATCAGGGTAAGACTGAAGCCTCGAAAGTAACGATATGTTGTTGAGGCACAGACAGCAGAAGCACCCCTTACAAATGTTGGCACGAGAATGCACCAAAATGCTAGTTCTCGCCAACAATGGTTAACAAAATAGGAGACCTTTCAACATGCTGAAGAATTCCGATAGGTTTTCTTTTCAAATCTAAATGGCAGCCGATCGAATCTGAAATCCTCGCTGCCTAAGAGTCGTATGTCACCAGCTGCTTGATGTTACCAGCTCTTCACTTATATTTAGAGATACACTTTGCAAAGTCGGCCGTAAGGAAAAGCGTATCCGAACAGCTACAGAGGATTTCGTTTAAGCTCGGAAGCGTCGAACTTCCTTTCCGGAAAACTTGTTGTTCACAGATCAGACAACGACAGAGCAGCTCAGGGTAGGCCATTTAGTCAGGACTCAGCTCAGCAACCCGAATAAGTGTATTCCAGACAGCGTTAGTGAAGCTGCTGACGAAGGTAAAAGGGATCCCGTCATCGATGAAATGAATGACGAAGAGGTATTCGAATACTAGCTTCTTTGAACATTATTTGCTCTAAGAGTAAGCAGTAGGCTTAAATTGAGAAGATCATGGTGGTCCAGACCGCCTTGCTCACCAATGTTCTTAGTTTCAGTGTTACTTTCTACTGTGTTCCACTAAGCGTCCAAGATCGCAGCTGTCGTCACACCTTTTGTTTTTGAAAAACAGTCCCTCGACCGACGGCGATAATGCGAAAACAAGGCTATGGCAAAACCCGATCACGACCCTTGTTAAGCACTAATTTGAGGGCTACTTTGGACTGAAGTAGGTTGTCCAAAAAGCAAGGCTGATGAATAAACAGATAATGCTGGATCTCCGAAGTTAGCTCCTTAAACGTGCGTAGCCGCTGCTCTTCACCCAATGAAACTCACGATGTCGGCCCCGGATGCCGACACTGGGACGATCGACTCACGAATTACATCATAAATGCCTAAGTTTCTGAGGGACGTGATCTATACTATTTTGAGATGCGTCGTCCAAAACTCCATTCAAAATTGCAATAGCGTTTTGAATGGATTAATGAATGGAACATGTGGATTATATAAGCCGTTGATGTTATAGTCAGCGTGTTATCCTCCCAGTCGTGTTTTGCACCACAAATCCGGTCGGTCCTGGAAGAATGGGACCCGTTATCCTTCTAGAGCCATATTGATGACCTAGGCTGAACAGAACCCTAAATTAATATCCATAACATTAATATCGCGTGTATTTAGCCCAGGGGTAATTAGCCCCGTGTAGTTGCAAGCCGCATTTCTTTGGGCCTTCACGTAGTCGTAACGGTGGGAAAAACATTACCATAACAACTTTTTTGGTGTTGCCACAATGCCTTTTAAAGAATGTTGTGAGCGCTCCTTGGAAGAATACGGTTTGTGACGAGCCGGGCAGTTGAGGCAGCGTCATTTGGAGATAGTTAGTGGAGCTTCTGCAGCATCTTCCACTCATTATAAACCGGCTTTGGTAGCGTTAGCGTGGAATGGCTTGCTGAGAAGCGACACTTCTATCATGTAGGCTATGGGTTCAGTGAGCATCCTCTGCTGCATTCTGGCTTGAGCACCCAGCATGACGAGCAATCTTTCAGCATCCATTGTCGGCATTGCGTATGGGGTGAAGGTGAGAAAAACAGAAGACAGAAGGGAGGAAGCAGAAAAGATCTGTTGACTGAAGCCAACTTCCAACTTGCTTGATAGTTATCGTCCAGCCCGCTCATCGCTAGTTGTTGTAGATGCTGCCGCACAGCCGAAATGGGTGAGGGTTACGGGGTGAGGGAGACAGATTGAATGATACATAGAACATCAACACAGCAATAGAAAAGCTCGTGAATGCCGCGTGGAATCTCGTAGCACTTAGACATTTAGAATGGTATAAGCAATAGATTTTGCCCCTGATCAGTGACGCTGAAGCATTTTCACCCCAAGGTTAAGGATCTGGTCTCAGACCAGTCTGAAAGCATATAAATGCGCACATTAACAAAGACTCTGCATTTCTGCAAGTTACTGGCAAAACAGACATTAAGAAAGAAGAGTGCGGGAATATTTGGTATGATTACCTTTTCGAAGGAATGAAACAAGACATGGTTCAGTGGAATGTTCATAGCGAACGAGTGAGAGAGGGGCTGGGGTTGCCCTGACGAACGTTTAGAGACAAGTATACCGCGACCAACCCAAAAGTAACCATAGTACAGTGTGAATGTCCCTCGTGAGTTCATCCGTTTCTGTCCAACAGCGGAGGGTGTGATGGTTGCAATACACTTACAATTTACGGAAGAGTTCGTCGTCGATGACAGACATTCCATCACCACGAATGTTTATAAACACGTAAATTTTATCCCTTTCTGTACTTATTTCGCTTTTGTCTACATTATATATTATAAATTATTAAATTATATATATTGACATTGTATTTTGAAAAGATTCCCCACAGAATGTTGGGAAATATCTTGTGAGCAGATGTTCGCGGAAACTTTTCTAAAATTTGCAATTACGCATTCTGAAAACTCGTTGTAGTACTTCATCACCAGCTCACGGCTAACAAAATTAGAGCTGATTTCTCTCTGCAAGAAGGAGGACTTTCCCTCCTGTCTTATGTTCACCGGCCATTGCAAAAGCTCAAGGAAGTATCTAGGAAGAAATAGATCCCGTGCCACAAATTTTAACATACGTGATAATCTGGAACCTTTACCATTCAATTTAGCATCCAAGGCATCTTCAGCAGAATCAATTGATAACCTCTTGTGAGCGTCATTTCCACAAGGTCTTGGGCGGTCTGCATTGCGTTGATCATCTAATGACTGCTGTAATGCTACCGGCGTTAACCACTCCTGAGGCAAACACTGAAAAAGACCATTTATCAAATACTGAATGAGAATAGATTTTGCAACTACCCACAGAGAGAAACCCACCCTTTCCAGAAAGGGAATTGATCCACTGAGATTAGCTAAACGGTTGACCCATGTTGGAATATCGTTTCCTGTGAGGGCCTAAATCATGAAACTACTTCTACGAATGAAGAGTGGTCGAACAAAAAAACTTACCTTAGCAAGAACGGCGCTAAAGTGATTACAATTTCTAGATATTAGATGGTATCGATCACCACGATACTCGTGTCCAAGAGATTTTATCAGTTCACGAACAGCTGAAGCTGAGAAGGCAGTTTCACCAATTACGATACATTGCCTAGAACACTGTTTCTTCGAAAGTGGGGTGCGAAACGGAAAAGAAATGAAGTCAGGGATAAAACTGAGTCCAAAATCTCGTTGAAAAAAAGGTAAAGTTGAAACGAAAGAAAAACTCCTTACCTAAACTTGAAGTTTTCTCCCAGCTCCTCAGCATCCTGCGGCGAATTCTCAAACACACCGGAAAATGCATAAGGATGCCCGCCATAAGCATATTCTGTAAGCAAAATACTTGAATTTGCTCAGTGAAGAGGTTTTATTGTACTCACCTACGCCATAAACTTCAATTCCGGAATGAAATATACCAAATCCTATATTCGATGCATAATCATTCAGCCAATACTGAAAAATCCAGGAATTAGTATGCAAAATGATGTTAAGAACAGCCGCAGGAGACTGATAAAGCAGAATTTTTAGAATAAAATCCTTTTGTCTTCATTGTTATGAAGTTTACAAAGCAGTAAACTTAGCGAACGATAATGTGAGGTCAGCATAGAAGAATGTTGATCCAGGTGTTTTCTGAATTTCATCTCATTGCTGAAGTGTTAACTAACTTGTTGTTCATAATAACAGATTCCGGTGAGGAAACTGTGCCCACTGGGCGCATTCATAGCAATAGCGTTTTGACACACGTCCGTCAAAACGCAGTTACTATGAACGCACAGGGTCTGGGCTCTACCGCGGATATGTGTGTTAGAATATCTCGATTGTTAGCAAGGAATCATTACCATTGAAGGTCCCATTCTATCTGTTGGATCCTTCTAAATATGGCGATATGGCGCACACACAGCACCTGCACGCTGTACCAGATAGTGCGTTAAAACGCATACTTCTGCGTCAGGACGCAGATCCTATAACTGCGCTCTGAAAACTCTCCAAAACTGATGATTGGTTACTTTAGAATATGCCGAAAACTCCTCCTCAAAGTCGAGCTCAAATTGAAATTACAAAATAAGCAGGTCTAGGATCATAGGTCGCCGCCCTATCAGACGGATGTCAATCAAACTGCATATACGCAGCTACTATTCAGCTGTTTTTGCGTGAATCATTAAATCGTTTCAGAGAGGTAACAAACAGGTTTCATACTATCGCTGCGCTCTCTCACCAGGACTTCGCTCACAGAGAATTCACTGAATCTCTGTGAGTGAGCGCAACGATAGTGAGGATGCCCACATAACACAATCATAATGTGTATAACGTACCGCTTTTCTGAGAGCTAATTTGAAATAAACTCCCTCGGGTGCACAGTGCAGAAGACTCATCTTCTGCTTTCCTAGCTGGCACAAGCGACCAAAAACAACTGCTTGCCATGGTTTCCGGGCTACACGCTTCGCACTGCCCTTACAACACTCACATTCATTTCGTATATACATAAATCAAGAGTACCGCTGTTTGCTTTAGCGCGAGTGGGCTTAAGGCCGTCCATGGGATAAGCAGTGATTTCCTCTGACTGTGAGTACCTCGAGCCAACTATTCAATAACAGTGATAAAGGAAGAGAAAGCCTGCGTAAGGAAGCTACCTACTACTAACTACTAGGGCAGAATAAAACATCTAGTGCACAACGTGCACAATAGATTCCTCCTACTGGCCGATAACTGTTTCACTTAGAGCAGCAAAGGAAAGGAGCCCGACTACTTAACGCAGCTTCAAACATTGCGAAAAATCTGTGAATGATGTGAATGTGGCCAACGTCTAAGCATTTTATATCCTTCTTTGATACGATGTCTCCTCTTCCCCTCAACCTCGAGCTCGAAGTTTAGTCTAGAAGAGGGAAAAAGGAAATGAATCAATAGTTGTGTTCCGCGTTTCTTGAGCCTCGTATCTCCCAACCTTCCTTTGAATAAATGTGCAAGTGTTAGTGTCAATGGGAGATACCTAAATACCCCTACTCACTCGGAAATTTACAGCAAATCGGGTAGCAATCGATGCCACACCAAATTGACATTGAAAAATGGCGTAAAATTGACAAAAGAGGGTGTCATATAAACCGAAAGGACATCAAATCACCCCTCCAAGCTGATTTTCCATGGAAAAGTAAGGTTGTAAATACAGTTGTAGACAAGCGTCGTGAAACCGTCGTAAAGGTAAAAATGGTGACATCTATGCAAGAATTGTGTTCTAGAGAAATGGTATGTATTAATACAATGAGCTATTTAGGACTTGTTAGAAGACAAACTTTGTTAACTGAAGATCAAAATCTGCTGAAATAGCTATCAGGAACGAAGAACGCTTCGAAGAACAGCGTTTCCGGCTCTGAGACAGATCGCTAAGGCTAGCTACCAGCTAAAAAGTAACGTCCGCCGAAATATATATAGAGCGCTCAGAATGTAAACATGAAGTGCCATGTTGTGAAATATTATTTAACTATTGAGAACTATTGAGAGGACTGTTTTAGTACAAACAGGAGCTAGTATTTTTTCCTCAGCAGTGGGAAGCCACATAGCGCACTACGCACACATGGTCCTAGGAACGATTCTCATCCAGGTTTATAGTCTTCCATCCCTACAAGTGGACCCCAAGTATTGACATAACATAACATATAACGATTTGCAACGCATCAGCTGGGCAACGCAAATCGTTGAACGCAACAAAACGTACATGCCCGTCCGTGGCAATTTGCCAACTTTTGCGGAGATTCGTTGTGAGACCCCTGTTGGCACGGTGCCACGGCCGTGCCAACAAGGGTTAGTCCGCAGGCGATCGGATTGCGACGAGACGGTTTAATTTAAATTAAGTGATGAGAAAGTAATGGGTGCCGCTAATTGCACTGACTAGAGGAGTTTAAAGCATGTTAATGAAACTCTTCCAAGAGCAAGGAGGTCGTGGGGGCTCTCAAACGGCAGATCTTTAGGCCATTGCTAATTGCCTGCTTACTATTTTTAGTTAGATGCTTTCCTTGGAGCATGGTTTTTCGAATAGTCATTTATATGCCCTCCTTCCCTTGAAGGCATGTAGATGTAACAAGTTTTAAAAGATAGAACAAGGTGAGTCTCATCTTTGATAGGCTGCGGCTTATAAGGGATCCCTGGTTAAGCGCGTGTCACGTGTTTTGCATGCGTATATGACTTAAGGGAAGGATTATCCTAGGTAGTTATCAAGAAAAAACAGCAGATGACTGCCAGCGCTTGATCATTAAAAGGATTGTCTTTGTTGTGTTTCAACATAACTAGATTGTCACTGTGTTCTTTTGTAACATTTAAGTAATGCGCTAGGCGAAACCGAAGCAGGCTTCTTTGAAGCACCACAAGACTTCTGAAGATCCTTCTGCGTCATTGGCGGAAGTTCAGGGTGCTGGATGGAAACTTGCTGGAGAACTTCGCAATTTAGACATTGAACTCCTTAACCCTTATCTATCATTGTCGATGCCCAAAGCGCAGGTGGTTTCAAATTGGGAATTTTTTTACGACATTTGAAATGACGGTAACCATCTACAGTTCATTACCAAACCCATTCCATTACAAACAAAAGCAGTTCAAGACGCTCCGGCAAGAAAAAAACCAATTAACATTATCCGCTACCTTAACCAGCTACCAAATCTCAACGATTGGGAAAGTAGCAAGGTCTTAAAAGGACGATTAGGGCCGATCGTTGTTTCACCAGAATCTTTTTAATCACTCGGGTTATTTACAAGATAACCCTTCCGTCAACAAATTTAGTTTCAATGAAAGTTTGATGCAATATTAACCTTGGTCGTGGTTACGAAGATTGGGCAACATGGCAAAGCTGAGCGATCGCATCCGATTCTTGTTTTTAGTTTTGAATGAAATCAACTCCCCAACTTCTTTCGTTATCCCATCCTAACCAAGCTTTCATTCGCAAGCCAAAAATGTGCGGACCGGAGTTGGCTGTGGCATCGTGCCAATAGAGGTCCCACAACGAATCTCTGCCAAAATTGGCAAATTGCCACGAACGGGCATGTACATTTTGGCCCGTATGCACAACTCCCGGGGTAGGGGAGGGGAAGGAAATGTTTGCGAAGGGCGCGAACGTTCAAATGGTAGGTTTTGGGTCAAGATAGTGACAATGGAGCGATGTTTTTTCCTATAAACAGATGAAGAATCGACAGCCCTCGATAATCATATGATGTTTTGCCTCTGCGACCTTACCTTAGCGAGAGCTCAGAGAAGCCCGACCCCATTNCCCCCTCCACTTTGGTAGAGTGCTTTTCCTTGGCAAAAATCCCCACACTCTCCAAATTCCGGTTCATCTAATCGGGAAATAGAGCTTCGGATATCAATTTAACACTGTCTTAGAGGCGTAAAATACTGCGCTCCAGCGTCACTTATCTGACCCACGGCGAAAACAAACACTTCCTCTCCCTCCCCTACCCCGGGCGTTATGCATACGGGCCTTTGTTGCGTTCCAAATCGTTATGTAAGCCACATACGCATTGAAAACACCGCTTCTATTCTGAATGGAAGTCGTATGCATAGGCGCACCCCAAGACGGGATGGATCAACGTCAAAGACTTCTCATCCTGGTCCGATTTGACTGCAAGATGTCTTGCGACATCACTGTGATCCAATTTATCGTACTGACGACTGAACAAAGATTCCACAACGACAAATTGACCACAAAGAAGGAACCGCATTTGTAACGAATTCCAAGAAACTTAAGGACTTGCAAATATGGGCTCACATTTATCGTCAGGCCCAAGAGAATCACTTCGCGCATCACTTATGATTGCCATTAGTGGCACTTGATACATTAAGTTACGAATTATATCTATAGTTAGCACCATAGGTATTATTTACTGTTCCCACCCCCCACCCGGGCTGTGTGAATTTGTGTAGCAACGGCGTGTCGCGCTTGCCATGTGTCGCAGAAGTTCAATGGCTGAACAAAGCAAACAATGCCTGAGTCAGAAAAAATGACGAGGACGCGGTGTTCAAAGGTGAACACGGTCATTATACCTTGACAGGGTAGACCACCAAAAATTTTTCGCGCCCATGCATGCGACCGTTGGAATGCGGTCGCCCATTCCATTTTCCCCTCCACCACTCGCAGTGTGAAACCTACAGATGATAGAGATGGATAATATTGCATTATATTATATGATAAGAGAGATTTCGCGGCTAGCGAATCAGGTGATATAGCAACCGCAAGTGGTAGACGAAGTGCTAGACGAAGAAGAATTCGAAACATTTACTGCGCAACGGACAAAGGCGACGGGCTAACCCATGACAGAAGGGTCAGCCAGAGTCCGGCCTTATTGGGTAACGGAACTTCTCCCCTATCGCGGCATTCTCCCTTGCAGCGTGCGGTAAATGTCACTGCAATTACCGTACTCACCACGCCTCCCGAAAATCTATAGGACGCGATATTTTTCCTTGACTGGCTTGCTTTTTCATTGGATTGTATCGTTTTTTTCCTGTTTCTTTTCTGTTTTCATGTTTATTAGACTTGATTAATTAAAATGACTCCTCTTATATAAACGACGATCAATACCGCGTTGAAATTGAAGGGAGCGACCAGCCAATTCGAATAATTAAAGGACTCCCTACCTCACAAATTACGCGCTCCAATCTTTCATCGCAATCCTGTGATAGGCGGCGGGTGCGGCGTGTGCGACGCCGTGTTAGGGGAGAAGTTCCCGGACCCGGCCTTATTTATTGCCAATGAATTAGCGGAATTCGAAGCTTAACTAATCTTTTTCTTCGAGTCCCACATTTGCTGTTTTCGTATCCTCTTTCAGTTTTCTTGATTCTGTACCTAACCAGGAACGGAAATAATAGCTGAAGAGAAATTTCTAAAAGAACAAAATCCCCTCATTGAATGGCTAGAAGGTCTAGCACAATCATCAGAGCTGATGGAACGCTTAATACAAACAGAAGATGATGCTGCGCGAGTCCTTCTGGTTTGGGCGCGTTCACGAATCGTCTAGCTCATACCCAAACGCCAGCTGATATTATCGCGGAGAGCCTGCCTAATTCCTCAAAAAGCTACAGGAAAAGTGCATCGAAATCGATCTTCCATATATTTTAAACAACTCGCTTAGTAGGCCTGTTCGACGAGAGTCACATGGGCGCGATGAATGTTAAATGCCACGTCGGTATCGTGAGGGAAATGGCATGAAAGAGGAAGCCAATAGTTACTATTTATACCGATTATCTCATGAATACGGACCAGTTTATGACATCAGTTACTGGGAATTATAACTTGCTTCTTTTCACTAGAAGAATGAGCCGAATTTGATTCATTCCAATTACAGAGCGGTCAAACCTTCGAGATTTGGTGGAGTAATGGGGGCACGTTTCTGCAACGCCATTGTTCAGCCGATAAATCAATATCAGTCGATATTGGTTTGTTTGTCTACATCTATGTAACTTGCAATAGCAACATCGATGAGTGAAATATCCACATAGTGGTCTCAACGTGTACTTGATAAGAGTCGTCTTATTCTGATACTACAAACATACTGATTCCGTCTCTGAACTACTGACAGCGAAGATTCATCAAACTGATCACACAGCGAATTCTGGGAGAGGAGAGGTTATTTTCCGTGGACGAAAAAGGAACTTTTTTGTTACAAAAGATTTGCCTAGAATGTGGTAATGATTTTTGATGACCATTATCGAAAGATTTCCGGCAGCCAACTATTTGTATTTTTGTAATGTCCTGAAGTCAAACCTAGGCTAAATCTCAAATGCTATTCGGAGCTACACGGACCAAAGAGAGCTCTTCACTCCAAAGCACTTTACTCTGGGTGCGTGAACTTAAAAAAACCCAAGCAAAACTCCGGATGAAAAGTTGATCGACGAAGAATGTGCTTGCATTACGAGATAGAGGTGTCCTTGTGGCAGTTGATGGACATCGGGAATGTAGAAGCGCCCAATGAAAATATTCTATTCAGAAAATCACTCAGTGAATGTAGAACTCAAGTTAACAGAGTACCGTGTTTATCATTCACCATTTCGAAATGGACACTTTTTAAGGTGGAGGAGCAGAACTAGTAAAGATAAATCCGCACCGTTAATGATCCAGTCACCGTGTTCATAGGAAACAGGTCTTATATGCCAATTGGTTCGCAATATTGAGCAAACTACCTCAGCTTTTTTGAGGACTGCAGGAAAAGATAGGTCTCAATTAAAATTGCAGCAAAAGCGGAGGCGGAAGAGCCGAGACAAATGCACCGAATCGTAAAACTTATCTGCTAACAATATGCCCATTACTGCTTTGTAAAATTACAAAAACTGATAAGGAACGCTTCACAACTTAGCGCCATAGAGGCGGTAAACACTCAAAAAAAAAACTTGCACACTTTTCATATTCGAGTGCTAGCCTTATCCACTTCTTCCTGCATGCTCACAACAAAATCAGTCCCCCCCCCCTTCCCCCATACATTCTATTGTTGTTGATGAAGTCACGAGTGAGATGAGTATGCAACCAAATTTACATTGATGTAATGGACATGATAATCAGTGTCCGTCAACAAAGTAAATTATCTGCACAACTGACTAGAGTTTGTATTGGCTTATTACCGACGTGAGATGACGTGGTCATGCCGCAGTGGCTCCATCACGAAGTACTAGCACACTTTCTGCGAGATAGATGTAGCAGAATTTCTTGTTTTATTTTAGGACCCAAAACGATTTGAAGCGCCCCCTTTTTTTGCCCTGTTTCTGTGCTCTCCTGTTATGGTTCCATATAAACAAAGGGAGAACGAACTCTTGATCAATCCACACTGTTCAATCAATGAAAAGGATAAAGTTTTTGGCGTTGATCAATCCCGTCCGAGAAATGCACCACTGCACTTACCTTCCATTCAGAATCGTAGTGGCGTAATGAGTGCGTATGGGGCCTATACATACAATGACTTGCGGTGGCCAACCGATGGAAAAGTCGGTGCTTTTAACCTCCCAGACGAGTCTGGCACCAAATCACCGACCCCGGAGAGATGGAAGGCTTGGATGGCCTAGGCGGCTATCGATTCGGGATTAGAACCCCTGACCGTGCGTGTGAGATAGCGCGCCACTTGCCACTACACCTCTGTTCAATCAATATAATTGCAAACGTTAAGAGAAAGAACGAAATGAAAAAGACGGCAGGGTATAAGAAGAGTTGAACTTTGACATAGCGTAAGAAACTTTACAATGTAGATCCCGCTGTTCGTAAAGTGGTATGTGGCGCCCACGCTCCGAAGTGGTATGTGGAGCGGTGGACGCCACATACCACTTCACGCTAAAGTGCAGCAGACGATAAAGACGATACAATGGTCATAAAGGCAACGACTTTAATTTAGTTCACATATCCATGCCCATTCAACACATCCACAGCTACCAGAAACCATGATGAACAGAACTTTGCACCTTGTAACATGGGAGCAGCGTAGTGGAATGCTTGTGGGAACTGTCCAGGGGAAAATCGCACTGCCTGATAAGAAGTTTTACTTCTGTATTAGATGCAACACGACTACAGGAAACACTTTGTGTTCCTTTCATAAAAAACCAAACTTAGCTGTGGGGCAATAATGATAAGGGAAAACTGAAGCGGTTTCAAGAAGTGAACCCTTGGGAGACAGGAGTTAACCCCTGAAGCCGCTCAGATTCCCCTTATCATTATTGCCCCACAGCTGGGAGCAGCTTGAATAACGCATGAGCCACTTTTTGCAACAAAACGAGTTCCTCATTGGACATCCATCGTTTTGGTCTCCCTCATCGCACCATAAATAACCTACGTTGGCGTGCGCCACTGTCGATTCGCTTCGACCTTTTTGTTTTCATTGTTCACATTTCAAAAAAAGTGTGTTTACCAAAGCCAATGCATTTATTGCGTATGTTAATTCGTGCTTGACGCGTATGCTTAATCCAACACAAGTTGGGCAGCGGTTGATTCTCCCTCTGAACCGCTTACTATGAATGGGGATGGTTCGAAAAAACAAAAGATTAGTCGGAAGAGCGAAAGCTCCCGGCTATTCTTCTGACCCTTTCTTAAGATTTGAAGTTGTGAGGACCATAGCGAGGGATGAGAGGTAACTGACAAGTTCAATTGATAAGATAGCAAAGCCTGAATTAAGAAACACAGCGCAATTCTTAAGCGTAGTATGTTGGTTGTTTGCGAGCCATTTCTCGTCACCAAACCGGCTCGATATGTTTGTTTAGTCGCGGACAAAAAATCATCCGGTAGACCGACCGGTCGTGCGATGGTTCAGCCTGCACCATCCACCGAAACCACGACTACGAACCGAAAAACTAAACAATAGTCGGGGAAGATATTGCACCGAGCAAACTTATTCATTGACAATGATAAGTTTTTCGATCAAAGACAGAAACAACCACATTCAAAATAATGATTGACATGGAACAGGCTTGACTACAGTGAACGATCTGCAGAACTGACAGATAACACAACCTAAGATGAACGTTTTGAAAAGGTGCTAGCTTGCTTAACAGCTATTTTTACTGTTGCGATTTGAAAGATGTACTGAACTTAAAAATAGGAAGAACTTCGTACTGAGCAAGGAATACGGTTTCAAACAAAATAAAATTGAATAAAAAGAAATCAAAGTGAGAAGAATAGAGGAACTCACCATGTCATAGACATTAAGTCTGACAGGAACCCGTGACATGGCCGTGAATCAAATGATACGGACGTTCCGTTGGAGCTAAGCGACAGCGTGCCGTTAAGTTTGCTGCTGCCTCAAGTGGCTGAAATAGCTCTTCTCATGGTTAACATCTCTTTGAACACTCAGCGTCACCAAACGAAGCGATTATTTGGGAATATGAGCACTTAGGCCACCCACGTGATAGCACCCAAGTGCCCTTTCAAAGCATAAAAACTGGATTTTTTGTGCACTGATGGTAACAGTACCACTTTATTGATCCTTCCTGTGATAAACCAAGTCTATAAAATAAGAAAAAGAAGAGTGGTGATATGACGACTACTTTTTCGAGTAGTTCAGCCCAAACCGACAGTTTCACCCTGAACGCTCAGCTGTAGTCGGCCATCGCCAGACAGTGAAAGTGGAACAGACGAACAGTTTAACGAACATGAACAAGAATCTTCGTGATTTCTGCTGCTTCGAAATTTTTCAGCGGATGAAATCACATTAACATTGGAACACAAAGTATTGCAATAAGGGTAGGGCTGCCCGATCCACTAATTCAATATGATTCTGTTGAAAAAGTGGCAGATAACGAAATACGTATGTAATGAAAGGTTCAGGGAACTGACAGCGTTCACAGCAGTTACAGTTCAAAATGTCAGAATATACAGCAATAAAGGCATTCTAAGGAAACATTATGAAACGTAGACATGAGGGAAGTGGTTTCTATAATAAGCACGAGGACGTATGTGGCTAACATTCATCAAAACACTTAAGCGGCACTATCCACTTCAAGATACAGCACCAACAACCGAGAGAGAAGTCAGAGTATAGAGGGAACTACCAAAAAGAACGAGGAGAGGAAAGCGGGAAGCGAAAGGACGCTGCCCGGGAAGGGCGGAGTGGGGAAACAGGCTTGGCTCGACAGGAGTCAGCCGAGCGCGATGGATCGATACGCATGGCCAGATGGCGAGCGGTCGGAATTCCCACTGTGCTTGCTTCCTACACCCCGAGCTCAAAGGATACCCAGGTCCATCACAAAAGTAAGCTGCAGCACCCAAGTTGCCAAAGGCGAAGAGTTCTTGAGAAGCGCAGCAGTTCGCCGCTTTCCGGGGGCGGATTTCTCCTTAATGTCCATCGTACTACGGCTAGAATGTGGTTAAATGGGTTGCCTAATCGAATCAGCTGGTCCTCCTCCTCGATTCGCCGGCGGGGGGTGAGTAATCCCAATTGGGAGGCAGCGATGGTTCGACTGCCGCGGCGCGTGGATTGTGAAATGATGAGCGGGCGGCTGAGTCACTCCTCTGCGTGCCGCCAGTAATCCCTTGAATGTGCCACGCAGTTCCCGTGGAACGATTAATTGCCCAGGGATTGTAGTAACTGGTCCCAGTTCCACTGCTATATGCCATATCCAGGGAAGACGATGGAAACAGTATAAAGCAGCGTTAGCGGGTTGCTTTAGGGGACTCCCATAACTTCCTCGTGAACCGTTTTTTAAAATGCATCAGCGGGAGTTATCATTTGAAAAGTCATGGTTGTGAGGCTGGGAGGTCTCCCTTGTGCTTGATTTTGATCCCTCTACTCCAGGAGGTGGCACACTGACTGATTATTCTATCCTAGTCTTCATTCTGGATATCTGGCCACCATTTGGTTGTTGCCTGAACGTCATCGTAGAACTCATTAATGGCGACTCATTCCCAAGGGAGAGACGAGTGCGTGGCGGGCGGAAACGACTAGGGCATCCATATAAGAAGGGAATCAGTAACTGCCATGGATTGGTTTCCGCACAGCGCTTTTACTGTCAATTTTTGACACCTATTCTTCGAAAGTCTGTTTCGCTCGGCGAAAACTCTAAAAGTCAGATTTTGACGTCCCGTGAACGTGTGATACAGCAACCCCACGAAGGCCCACCTGTCACACCGTGGGCCCGCAATTTTTGTCGCATCGTATTTCTGACGGGTGTTTGGTTGCGTTTGAGTGTATCCCTGGGTTAATGTGTAACACATTCACGGGACTTGGAAATGCATCTTATAAAAATGCACTCTACACTTGTGGAATGAACTTCTGCGAATTGAACAGGGTGCACACAGAACTGACAACTGACGAAGCAATGGTAATATTTGTGAAGAACAGCCGGTGTAGAGGGATCGGAAATGAGGTGGGTACGACGGGAGACGAATGGGTTTCAGGGCCTCACACAATAAGTTGCCTGTTGTTTTCGTACCTGTTGTTACGTTTCCCTTTATTCTCTTTCCTCTCACTACGCAGATTTCTTCGTTTTAGTTTGGTTAGCTCTTCAAATGTAGGGCTCATGTTACAGATATCCGAACACTTGGACGGGGACCAGTTCGCCTCAAAGTCCACGCTAGTAAACTTGCGCCTTCAATACATTTCCCAAAGAAATGGGTATCCTAACAGTTGTGAGAAATGGATACGAGAAGTCAGAAGAAAGTCAGAGACGTTCAAAGTCAGAAAACTTAACTTCCGATCTTATCAAAATTGTCCTTCATAGTGGGCCTTTCTCTGAATGTTTAGATTTTTAACAGCGAAACCGCTCTTTTCGAGCATGAAGAGTTGTTTGAATTCCTGATTTCTAGCTTGTCCGGTAGAGCGCATTAGGAGACAGGGCTATTTTGAGCATTTGCCACCAACCTGACCACAACTGTCTCCAGACAAGGTCCATGCCGTTGTACCTTTTTAAATTCATTTATGAGCTTGAATGAAAAGTAGTAAAAAACGTGAGCCGCGGGCCAAGTTGGTGTTGACAGTGAATTTCAAAGAAACGTGAGACAGATGAGAAGAATGGAGACCAGAAGAAATTAATTAGAAATTATCTGAGCAGAAAAGAATGAAAAAACTGGGCTCACCGAAAAGTAAAAAATTCCAAGAAACGACGTGATAGCATGTAAAAAAGAGGTTCATATTGCTAGTTCAGCCATTTGAAGGAATTTCTTATGATCAAACTTTTTACGGCCGACTATGAGAACACTTGGTAAGCCACAGAGGATCCATGATAAGTAGTGAGAGAGAAGTTGTCCTTACGAGTCCCGAAATAACTCCTTAATAAAACTCGACAAGAAAAGTACAAATCGTCAAGCGTGTCTGTAAATTAATGTTGGTTCTGCGTTGAAAAGGATGTTATTGAACAACAAGGGACAAAGGGCTGAAAAAGGGAACGTACGGCATGTCGGCACCAAATAACATTGGTATACATGTAGGGGGCGGGCGGAAGTGGTGGCACTCATCACATGGTTTCGGGTTCAAATCCCGGATCGATATCTGCCTAGACCAGCCAAACCTCCCAATCCTCCGAGGTCGGTTAATTAGTGCCAGACCCGTCTGGGAAGAGAGATGCATTGACTTGTACATCGGCTGGCCACCGCAAGTCGTTGTATGGGCCACACACGCATTCATTACGCTACTACGATTCTGAATGGAAGTCGAAGGCGGAGGTGCGAGCGTGGAAGAGCAGATATTCGTTATCAACAGTGAACAGTCTTCCATTTCATAAGTTCGGCCTTTGATCACAGAATATTTTCAAAGTTTCGTATCACCACGGTTCTCGTCCTCATAGACCTACACTCAGTCACTGGGATCGAAAACTACTGCACTACTGCTCCAAAAGCCAAGTTGTAGTACAATGGAGAAATAAAGGAGCAAAGACCTCTGGTGAAGCAAAGAACGAGGTTTTGTCAGTGGAGGCGGAATACAAGTTTGTAAGTTCCGGTACTCGATGGTACTAACTCGTTGAGAGCAGTCTCTCTAAAGAGTGCTTCGAAGATGTTGAGGAACAAGAACCATGAAAAACTTGAAGCACCCCACTTCATAGTCGTTCTCGTATGAGTATGAGCATGAGCATGAGAATAGGTAAAGGCGTGAGTATCGGTAGTGATGGGTAATAGGAAGTGATAGCAACTGATGGTGAGAAAGCTTAGAGGCATGATACACTATGGCTGTTGTGGCTGTTGAAAGTGTGGCTCTGACAGTTTGCGAATGGTATGCGAAAAGTGGTGGAATTGCAGATTGTGGCTGGCAGAAATTCATAAAAATTGTCAACGACCGATTAGAGACGTGGGAATGAAAGCGTCACTGGATCCATTGTGTATGTTGTATTAACGGTGGCGATAGGAATTTTCGTTCAACCGTGGATGTGGCCGGAACGGAATATTTGAGGCGGGTGGAATGAGGTAACAACTGATAACTGTTGATAAGGGATTTCGAAAGGGAAGAGCCAGTGAACCAGTTGCCTATTTTTTTTCTAATAAAATTGGAGCTTAGAAACTTTGTATGCGGTGTAGGAAACTTTTGCGTATTGCTAAAGTGACGAGGTTGGGTTGGTGACAGGATGTGATAATGACTGATAAGAGCAGATAAGGGCCGTTACTCTTTTCGTAATTGCTGTTGACCATAGAATTTCAATGAGTGATGGGGGCTTAACAGATATTAGGCGTTGACAGAAAGTGATATTCGCCTTCGTAAGTATGTACTTACAATTCTGTCATTTGTCACGAAGCGCTTGGTTATTCTCTGATACACTCAATGTCCCACGCGCTAGAGAGTTAAAGGCACCGTTCACGATAAAAAAGTTATTGAGTTCTTACCTTATTAATACTCAGCGGCCCCCATGGGTTGTAGAAGGGACCCTCTCACTCCCCCAATCTCGACGTTCAGGGCATAGTGGAAGCTCCATTGTTGCCGTAGTTCGCTTTCCCGCCCCATGATCGGTGTCACGTTAGACGAGTGTCGAGACAATACAGATTGCCATTATTCGTTCTAGGACCCACACACAATCAGCTAATCGCCGAGTGATGAGGAAATGTTTTCATCCCATTCTTTTTCCCTGTCGTATCGTAGGCAATCGTGCGAGCGACAACTGCTACACCACACAATGGAAGCGTATATAACGAGCCAGCGGGCGCCAAGGAGGACTACCTCTCTCTCCGACTCTCCGACGACTCGGACTACCTCTACCTCAGCCCACCACCTCAGCGTGGGCTGGAGGTCCCATTCATCTATTGATGTATTCCCATTCCCCTTGTTATTCTTATTTATGTAGTAAAGATAAATAATTTATATACTATGTCTACTACCATAATAGAATGCTACACATCGAGTAATAGGTCCGTAGAACCTATTATTTGATATGGAGGTCCCGGGGAGATCCTTTTTTTTGGGAAATCAAAATTTTATAGCTATAGCCAAGAAAAAAAATTTTTTTCTAGTACTACATTAAGAAAAACCCTTGCCCCCCCC
>UZAF01018869.1:6898-17125 GCA_900617895.1 Haemonchus placei
ATCAGAACCTCAAATAACCCCTAAACGCAAGTTTTCAGCAAATTTGGTGAAAACACCCTTGGCGCCAAATTGGCGCCAAATAGCGCCAGCGCCAAAAATGAAGGTCATATTCGTTATCAGGGCATCGGATTACCCCTACGGGCGAAGTTTCATCGAAAATTAAATTTTTGAGTTTTTGGGGTTGTAATAATGGAATAGTACCCATTTCCGTCTATCACCTTCATGGTGAGAATCTCTTTGGAAGAAAGTTCCAGACAAGTTGATGTCCTCAAAAATGTGTTTTGTAGATGTCTTCGAAAATGTGCTTTGGAGTTCAAGGGCATTCATAAGAACTAAGGTTATTGAAACGGGTTGAAGATGAAAACAATCTTAGTGTTGACCAAATTAAAATCGAACATATTTGCACGAACGCTGGGTAGTCCTAATAAGCTGCTAGTTGAAGCAGCGGTAAGTTGCTTTCTGGGAAGGCAAGAGAGGGAAAGTGTTCGATGGGTCGCCAGCAGCGGTGAAGGTTCCGTTCATACTTCGCGTACCGCGGTTGAAGTATAAACGCTAGATACGCGCGACTACCTCCCTTCTATGTTTGCTGCAAAAAAGTGTTGGTAGATGCGCCGACGCTGCATTAGATCAGGTAAGTCAAGTGCTCTTTAATGGCTCTCTAGTCCGTCTGCCCAGCCAGCAACTTATTTAGCTTCATGGTACGTGATCGATTGTTGATAACTTGAAACTCTTCGCTGTGTGTTACGTCAGTTGTGCGGGACCGGTAACTTGGAGTTCTATTTCATTTGTTTTTCCCATCGAAGAAATTGTGAAATTTCGCTGAGTATCAGTCATCGAAGAAACAGGAGCCAGTCGACAAGCTTGAATTGCTTGAACACGCGTTCATTTTTGGGGTGACGCTATGATTCCGCGTTATCGATCGCAGCATCGCGTAAAGCGTTGCGTCACGTGACGCGGGCGAGGACGCCGTCGCCATTTGGCACACAGCAACCCTGACAAGGACCCTTATCGCGCGATTTCCGCTATAACACAGGTTTGAAAGGAATTTTGAAAAGAGGAAGGGGAGGGAGAGATAGGAGGTTGGGAAAAAGGTATTTCGTGGGACGAACAGTGTGGCGTAGAGGCAGCCGATGAATTAACCCACTGACGACCATGCAGTCCACATGTGGACTGCAGTTGTATTTTTTGTTTTATTCATCTATATTTCAACTTTTTTGCAGTTTTTCTATTCGAAACATTACATCAGGTCTAAATGAAACTACATAAAGCGTGATCCTGGAAAATCTTCTAATTTTGCAAATGTAAAGGTGTTTTTTCAAAGGAGTACATTACCTTGGTGAATTTTTCGTTCGTTGAACAACTTCAAAAAATGAGATTTATCGAAAACACGGTCGTCATTAGCATTTTGTCTGTCATCGACCAAATGCAGAGCTTGTAAAAGTTCCCCCAAAACGATTACTGGTAATGATTGAACTGATAATTGAATGACCACTAGACTGAGTGCCGGTACTATAAAAAAGAACAATAATCACTCAGTGTGGGCATTCTTTTCAAATCCATTCGAAGGAACATTCCGAAAACTTATAAATATTTCTTATAAACTTCAAAAAAATGGTCATGCTGGACCGTGAGAGTGGACGAAAAGCGCGCCGGTCCCTTGCGGCAGTTTTCCCGCAAAACGCCATGGTCGTCAATGGGTTAAGCCACCGGAAGAAAATGTTCTGATAATGGCACGGGGAAAGATGACTGCTTCTGGCGAAAAAGTAGTGGGAAAGGGGAATTGTGCATGGGTCTATTACGCTAACTATCCATTCTAGAACCTATGGGGAGCCGGCTGAACGTTGAGCCAGTGGGTTGGACATTTTCTTTGAGCCGACCAGGAAGTGGACTAGGGTAGGCAAATTAGACGCTATGAGCAAAAAGTTTGGTATTGGGTGGGGTTGACCAAATATTGATTGTAGAATGCTGTTTCTATGAGAGAGCGCAAACGTGAAAGTGACTACGAGTGAGCCGAACCCTATATTTACCCTTCTTTTCCTCCTTCCTTTATTTCCTAAGCTGGTTTCAAGACGGCCCGTCACTTGCATTTTATTGCTTTCTTAATTTGACTGGGTCTCTACAAATAAAAAATAACTATATAACATCCTTTCCCAGAATTTTTCAATACGGTGCGAGCTATAAATGTTCTATAC
This sequence comes from Haemonchus placei, assembly GCA_900617895.1. Classification (NCBI taxonomy): domain Eukaryota; kingdom Metazoa; phylum Nematoda; class Chromadorea; order Rhabditida; family Trichostrongylidae; genus Haemonchus; species Haemonchus placei. Next base: position 9,091 of record UZAF01018869.1, read on the forward strand.
CTATTAGGCTGGCAATCAAGTAGCAGCGTTTAGCTCAGGAGAGTGTAGTTACTCTCTATCTTGGCAATCAATTACTCAGGTTCCTCACTGCGAATGTAAATAATTTTGAAGAACTGCCAGTACCCTAAGATAAATTTTTGAAGCACCTGGAGAAATACGCCGTTATTTAGTTGCCAACCTAATAAAGTACTCTTCTGGATTATATAAATATGCCCTATTACAGAAACAGCATACTGCAAAGACTGGAAGGATGTATTGTTGAACAACCTGTATGCGTTCGAAGATGTTTTGTCAATGTGGAGCTGTCGGTGAACTTCTTGTCACAATGGCTGCATTGGTACGGCCGTTCGTTGGTGTGAGTTCTGTAAATCAAACTGATTTGGTTTCTCTTTCAATGGATCTCTACAGACATTCTGAAAACCATTAGAAAGTAGAGCATCAGGGAATTAGAACGGGTGTTTGCTATTGATTTATTCGGCAATCTGTAAGAGATGTTGGACACCGCTAGAGACACCTTTTCTAACTCTTGTTTCAAGTAATGGTTTTAAGGAAGTTTGCAAGGTTCCCTTGAGGGTTAACTTTAAGTTTTTTTCGCTGGAGTAGCCGCATAGCTTAATTAGGTTTCATATGAAGCCATAAGGCACAGAACTACATTTCATATCTAAAGTTGTTGGTCTGCAATTTTTGATATAAAAGTATTTCTGTGCCCTCTGAGTTCATATAAGATTTTATGATTTATGTGGCTCAATTGAAAAGGGATGAGCTGGCTGACTACTCTGTGATAAGCATCGCTGTTGTTTTTCGCTTCATTATACTTGCTTCGAAACCACCAGCTATCAGCTCGTGTGATTTCGCTTTGCCAGTAAAACTTAACGCGGTTGGCAGCAATGTCGAGTTTCAAATGGTCTTTATATTGACTACTTGTTTTGACAAATCAAGTTTTGTCTCATGGCTTATCCTTTGCTTCAAGTCTTTTTTCTCTTAACATGTTTTCCTTTTCATCTTTTCTTTGCTTTTGCTGCTCAGGCAGCAAGTGTTACTTGAGTTCTCATGTCGCTATCCCAAACCTATTTGAGTGTGGTGGCGACTAATGCTGATTCGGCTGAACGTGGAGGGGAGGGGTCTTTGGAATTGTTGGATTTTTTTACCATCTAATTCATATTTTATCGAGGTGAATCGTTAAGGCGTCTTTTATATATGAAATTGAACGGGAAGCGGTTCTCAACTCCCGCTTCGGACACTGCTTAAATTCTCATCTCTTTATCCCTTTTTAAACATATGCGATTATTTAATTGATAAGTTTTGCACCATTATAACCATACCTAAACCTAGTATAGAGCTCTGCCTTTCTTTTCAGTTGTGTAAATACACAAAAAATTTGACTATTTTCAAAACTTCGTTAGGTTTAGGAGGTTTTTTAATGTATTTCAGTAGGAAAACGCTTTGGTCTTACACATTAGTCGAGTTTAAGACCTATATTTTCAATGTTGAACCTTTTCCATGGGTAAGAAACCTATGCTTTTTTACGTAGGGACATAACCTCCTAATTCTTAGGGTTCAACAAGAGAGATTCCAGAAATGAAACTATGCGAATTAGTGGTTCATGTTATTGAACCTTATGGCTCCTTACTTTTGTACGATACTTCTGTGCAGGCATATCGTAGCACAGGCATCGTAGAGGGCCTTGCACCTTAACTCACTCTCCACCTTGGGTATGAAAGCCGACTGGCTGAAGTCCGTTACCTCTTTCTCAGAAGGGAAAGGGAAAGCTGACATCAGCTCCAAAGTGAGTGGATTCATAAAAAGGAAAGGGTTATGTACTGCTCGTAATACTGTCGCACAATTGACGCAGCTTCATGCATTACTCCTTTGTTAACTGTATCGTGTTTATAATGTGCACAACCCTTCAATATCATTTTTCAACATACAAAGTTGTAACAGATCGAATTCCTGCTTTTCGTTCACTATCACTAAATTTAGTTGTTTCGATTCAGAGGTTTTAGATGAGTAACACTTCCCATCGCTTCTGGGCAGTAGCAATTTTGTTCCCTTTTTGATAAGAGTGATCATTAGGTGCAATTGTGGGAGCGACTATAATAACGGTTGTCATAAATGCCTTCAAATTAAGTGAAAATAAATAGTAAATCAGCCATATCCATGGGCAACTAAGGTGACTGCTTATGGAATAGTTCTCATGTTGGAATAGTTCAATAGTGCTGACTAGAACGTTTGCCAGGGGTATCCCGTCACTGCGAACTCTATTCGACGAGTTAGTCACCAATATCGAGGGGGGACGTGCGATTCGTGCGATTCTGGGCGCGCGCGGCAAATTACGCGGCGAAATTCGCGGTGATTCAAACAACTCTTGCGCCTATTTTTGGAGCACAAACTTGAAGCAGAGTAGATCACTAGGATCAGCTGACCANCGCACTCAAAATCGCACGAATCGCACCACACCCCAATATCGAGCGGTCCTGCCAGAGTGAATAGGAATACTCCCGAAATTTGTCTAATCTTTTCTGAATGAAGCAGGGTGGCAAGGTTTGTAATGAACGGTACCACACTCGCCTGAGAGGCTAAAGCACTGACTTGTACATCGGGTGGCCACCGCAAGTCATTGTATAGGCTACGTAAGCATTCATTACGCCACTCACTACGATTATGAATGGAAATCAGATGCCGTGGACGCACTCCTCTGATGGGATTGATTAACGCCAAAAACTTTATCGTTTCATCCTTTTAATAATGAAAAAAACTTTGAAATCAGAATAGCTGCTCTAATTTTCAGAGAGCTTGATTGTAGACATTTTCAATATACCGATAGGAAAGTTTTTTATTCTCCTAAATAATCACTTCTCATTTTTTGTGACTGATAATAATTTGAAAGTAGAATAGTAATCAAAATCAGAATCAATCTGCTGAGATCTGAGAAGGAATCATCAAATCTTTTTTCGACATCAGGTGAACGGGTAAATATTGGGTTGATGCAAAATTATTGCGGATTTTTTTCAACAAATTTTTGTTACGAAACGATAAAAATACTGAACAAAAACATGTTCAAATAACTACTCCGAAACAAATCTCCATCTAGGTCAAGCACTGCTTCCCATTTGCTAGGTAGTTGGTTTTCCAAGGCTGACAAGTTTCGATTCTTGGCGGCGATCCACGCCTTGACATCGGCCATCAAGTCATCCAAATCGACGTAACTTCTATTCCCTAATCTTTTTTTCAACGAACGGTTGACGAGATAATCCATAGGAGCTTCTGCTGGTGAATATGGCAGATTTAGGGGCAGATCCCATTTCTTGGTTGGCTTTGGCTGATTGTTCCATCACCGAGTTACTGATTGTGAGATCGCGGAATGACTCTGCCAAATTCCAACCTTTCTCGAAGTAGTTGAGCCTAATTTCGCGAATATGCGGATGGTTTCTTGAGTATGCTCTTGTAGAGGAAATCAAGTAGATCATTTCTAGAGAAANAAACCCGAACTCAATATTCAAATTCTGTCGAGAGAAAAAATCCGCAATAATTATGCATCAACCTAATAGTTCTCGTGGTTCTTGTTCTTTCACAAGAAAGGAATTAAGCCAGCGCTTTTCCAAATACCATTGATCATAGCTCCCTTTCTACTTACAATTAGTCGGTTTTTTTGCACCCTTTGCGCATACGCTCATGATTGAGTCCATAGGTACAGTAACCGTCATTTTCAAATCTTCACATTGTTGTTGAAAGTAACTCTTCAATGCAATAGTGATGAAGACCTGCTCTGGATGAAGAAAAGAAAAGAAAAGTGATTTTCTTTTGTAGTAAACGGGTGCACTTTCGAGGTCTTAGAAATAAGACTCCCAATTGATCACTATCCCTCAGAATGATGATTCTTTGTGATAAAATTGGAACAGTATTTCGGGAACAGATAAAAGCAAGTAAAGAATGAGGAGACACTCAGCATTTCCGTTGAGGAAACACTCAGCGTTTCTGTTTAATAATGCCACTTCCGACAGCACCAATCTGTTACTGAAAGTCGAATCCGAAGAGACCGATCCTCGGAAAACCTGCATGGTAGGGACGCACGCCCTCTGTTCATCCAGTAAAGGGGGAAGATTGGTAGAACTAATTATATGCCAGAATGACGTTGACGTTTCCGTTTCGAGAGAATTGCGCTGGTGTGTTGCATTTAAAGATCTTGGTTATTCACTGAACGTGAGTGAGGGAATTGATCATCACCTATCAAGAAAAAGGGACTCTCAAATCTTCCCAGCGCTGGTAGGAACTGGTGGCAATGGCTACTGTTGCATACAGAATGATCATAATTTCATTACACCAGTTGGGCCGCCCGGTTTACGCCGGGCCCTCATTCCTTACATTTATTAATCAGTTAGAAATGCCCCCCCCCCCTTAAGTGTAGAAATGTAGAGGGATGTAGGATAGAGCTGGGTTTTCCATATCACTCTCTTATCGTCATCATAATTTTTTGCGGACGGACACACCGACATACCGACATACCGACATACCGACATCCGTTATACCGCCAAACACCCAAACCGACAAACCGACACACCAAGTTTCTGTTTTATAAATGAGAGAGATAATAAGAGAGATAGGGAGTTTCTTCCAAGCCCTTCATTGCACCCAGTCTCCACCATAACCTATGAATGCGACCTTATATCACTTTCTCGTTTTCAGAACAATTAAGGAATATTGGTTTTATGACATGAATTATATTGAATTTTTTATTATTATGCTGATCGTTCAAGTTGAATTCACTGGTTGATGTCCTCATAAGATTACAGTGGCTGGGCAATCGTTCAATTTTTGAGGGATGAGCTAAATAATCCGATAAGACGGTAATCGTTTATCTAGGCCATTAGCATTGAGGCACGGGAACGCCCGCTGGTTGGTTTCTATGGCTACCGTACTCAGACTACCGTAATACGCGAAAAGATGTCATCGAGCCTTATATGAAAATTCTTTGAAGCGCACCAAACAGTGAATTACTTCATTACACGTCATTACAAATCACTCATACCATCAGTTCCTTCGCCATACATTTGTTTTGCAAAGTCTCCTTTGTCAGATCAAGAAGATGGAAAATGCACAAGAAATGAGCTAAACAAGGTTTGAAGGCGGAGCGTAGCGCTGCGACGATTGCCTGTCTTGCATTCAAGACTGAAAATTTATTAAGAACTCGGTAAGGAGTGGATGTCGTTGGTTTTTGGGGAAAGTTTTAAAGGTAGGCGCTGCATAAGCACTGCTTGGCAAAAGTGGGAAAAAAGAAATGCTTTTGTTCATGGCTCATGTTTACCCTTGCATTCAGTTATCGTAGTAGGTTTTCAAAGTAGAGCAGCAGAGTCTGTCTGGAAGACTTAGAGACCTTTATCTGCAATTACAGCAGTCCTAAAGCTCTGCCATCGGAATCATGAACTTTCTTTTTCTTTCGTGCAACGGTGCGGTATGGCATTTTTATCGAACATTCGATGAGGTGTTTTCAAAAATTCAACTTCAGTCTTGACTGCTACTGTACAGTTAAAGTGTGTTTTGGAAGAACTGGTTGCTTGCTTACCTTCTATGAGTGACGAGCGACGAGCTTTGTGAAAATTGCCGATTGCATATGAGACAGGAAAAGGGTCTTTCACCTAGAATATGTTTGTAGCTGCCATTGTAAGAAGACTGTATACGAATGAAACTCCTGCGTTCGCGAGGGCATTGATAGTTAATAATTTCGAGACATCACGAAGTGATTGATTCGTGATTTTAATGATTATTATAACTCCAACAAATATAACGAAGCAAAGTTCTAATCAAGGAGATCGGGAAGTGTGCTCGAGATAAGATTAGCCCAAATTTCCTCACCAGTATGGACCCGTTTGTGAGCAGTCAGATTCGCAGCTTGAGAGAACGATTTTCCGCATAGCTGCAATTATTATTTTGAAAATTTGATTTGCTAATCCCATTGTAGAGGGCGGTACCTGACATCTGAACGGCTTATTTGCTGGAATTTCCCGTGCTATCGGTTTCAGTATTGACGGTTTTATTTGGATATCACTTGTCATATCCATATAGCTGCAAGTAGTATCATCACTCTGCTTTGATGATGCTGACACGACAATCAGATATTAGTTGTATGTGGTATCTCAGAGAATAGTAAAGGTTTGAAGTAATTATAGTAGCATACCCATAGGTTCGATGTTCGGGTGGGAGCGTGTGTAGGATCTGCGCTGGTGGTACCCATTCGGTAGGACGAGACCAATCTGGACGCCATCCATACGGTATGCTGAAGTTTAGAATCCTGTACGGTGTTGGGTATCAGTGATAGCTTTGTGGGTACCATGAATGCTTGAAGCAGTGTGAAACGACTAGTGAGTGCATAGCAGGGACTATTCAACATATGAAAATAAGGAAAAGAAGGGAATAATTTTCATTGTTGATTTTCAACCCCAACTTGAAGGATAGAAAGTGGAGGAAGTAGGCTTCAGATTGATTCAGAGAAATGCTAGCCACTCGGTTAGTCGACACAAAATGCAATGGTATACGGCCTCGGTGAAGTCGTATCATGTAATAAGAGCAGCCCTGCCGATTTGGAGGTTTCCAGCGAGGTTTGACCTCGAGGCTCACTGCTGAAAGCTTTCCCTGTGCTACACGTGTGAGGGTGAAACCATTGAAAAGGGCGCTTCAAGTGTTTCCGAAGGTATCGAAGAAAAAACAACTTACACTGGCTCACCGCTAAGCATAGGTTCTGTAAGCGGTGCTGGTGGCGGCGGCGGAGGATAGAAGTCGTAAGGCGTTACCGGAATCGGATTCTGGTATCTGGGATCAAAAAACTCGGCTCGTTCGTAGCTGCTGTAGGATGCCATCGTACATGCAGTGGAAGGTATGGTGAGCGAATGATGAAGCAAAATGAACCTGGTTGTGTGTGTGTGGAGAGATAGAGATGTCTCCAACTACAGTATGCAGGTGACAGGGATGCTTAATCCTCTCGGTTAATCTCACCTGTTGTGGGCTTCACCTTCGCTGCGCTAAATTCTCAATAATTGCTACACCTCACGGATTAGCTAAACGAATTTCAACCGTCAGGCTGAGATTCTGGAAGAATGGTAGCTGATAACGCTGGGCTAGTCATTATCACGATGTTTTGACGTTGATATTACATTTTTTTTCACGCCATAAGGGTGTGGCAACACAATTATTCGATTATTCGAATAACGATTAGTTACTTAAATTACCAACACGGATATCCCTTGTGAAGGTTGTAAGCACCAATACTCGTTCATCTTTGCGTGAGGTCCACAGCCGATACGAAGTTCGAAACCTTATAACGCCCTATCTATGCCGTTTTCCCATCTGACAACGCGACATGTATGTGGGCGGGTGGCATATTTAAGAGATATCTTAGAAACCATTTTAATCTTGATCTTTGCCTCTGAGGCTCATCATCAGGATTGGAATAAGATACATTAGTTGGCTTGTTGAGAAACATTGCGAAAGTTACTTTGAATCCCAGCCAGGCTTTTGACTTCTTCATATTTGAAGATGGGTCACGATCGTGTCAAATTTCCAACGATTTTTTCTTATTAGCAGTCCAGGTGCTTAAGTGATTTTTTACCATTGATATTGATATTGCTGTATCATCTGTTCGATTCTCATATGGAGCCTTGGCTAAGTTCAACAAGCCTTTTATGAACGAAATACGGTTGATCATTTGAAGTATTTATTCACCAGTCGGATCGCCTAGCTAACACCGGGCTCTCCTCCTTCTTATGTAGTGTCCGGCTACGCCGGGCATCCCCCTTTTAATGTAATAGGGACATAGATTTGTACAAACAATCTGGCATTTCCTTTCGATCTATATAAAATAAAACTATTTTATTCTAATAATGACTAACACTTTTTATAACCAAGAATCTTTGTGACCTGAGTCCATACATTACAAAAATTTTGACCCACTTAAAAGAGTCAGACTTAGTGAGACCTTCGAAATTGCTTCACATCCGCGGGAAGATAAATTTTCTTACCTTGCCTTGCCGAAGAAAATAGCCTT
>UZAF01018869.1:17585-28871 GCA_900617895.1 Haemonchus placei
TCTACCCAAATGCTCTTTCTGGGAGCATCTACAGTCAACACAATCAGTTCTGTAAGAACCACCATTTTCAGTGGGCATTTACCTGGGGGTGTCCCGAAAATCGTATGTTTGATGTACATACCGTCCCAAAATTTTCGCTCGATTTCAATAGCCAGATTTACCGATGCAGCCTCTTCAAAATTTCAATTCTGCGGAGAGTGTCAGTTCCTCACCTCACCACACCACATAGATTAGTCAGAGTCAGGGATGCCTTGAATCTGTAAGAATCTGATTTCCTCTGGCGAGTTGTGTGTTGATGTTCGTTCGGGATACTCACGTGAAGCATACATCCTGGAAATTTCGGATCAAACGAAGAACTGATAAACCTTTCAACCACTCTAACCCAAAGCTCTTTCTGGAAGCATCTACAGTCAACACAATCAGTTCTGTAAGAACCACCATTTTCAGTGGGCATTTACGTGGGGGTGTCCCGAAATTCGTATGTTTGATGAGATACCGTTCCAAAACTTTCGCTCGAACTCAATTGCTAGATTTACCGATGATCTATTCCTTGCTAAGAGATTACCAAAATCTGCATGGATGAATGGTATCGCGTTTTCTTTTCATTCATTTGTCAGTTGCAACAAAACTAATTCAACCACCAAAATATGGAAATCAGCTGGATGGGTCATGGTCTCTTGATAGTGGTGTTGTGAACAGTCGAGAACAATAATAAGAACCATTCAAAATTCCTTTCAGGTTTTGTTGGTCTAGGTTAATGAGTCATAGAGATGGTGCTGTGGAGCTGACAAAGAAAAGAGGATTCTGAGATCTTTAGTTGGTGATACATCTCTATACAGAAATGCTGGAAGGGGAAAGGGCAGTACGTGAGGAACTCAATATGTTGTGTCGCTTACGCTCCGATAAATAAATTCAAAAGAAAATGATGGGTCAGCCGATCGCCTCCACTTTGCCGCAGGAGCGAGGGAATTTTTAATGCGCGTTATTAGAGTGAAATAGTGAAATGGGAAGGGTGGTGAATGAAGGAGGAAAAAATGAAAAAAATGAATGGGGTAGCCTTGTACACTGTCAGTAAGAAGTCCCAGGGTCGCATTACTGGCTTCACTATATACTCACTACATTACGCAGAACTCACTCCACTCCATTAACCTACCCATCCATTTACTGCTTTATATGTAAAGACGGAAATGTAAGAGTTTCATTGAGAGAATGGGTTTTACATATCACTACCTTTATCGTAATCATAAACGTTTGCGGACGGACACACCGACATACCGACATATCGACATACCAACAAACACCCAAACCGACAAACCGACACACCAAGTTTCTGCTTTATGAATCAGAGAGAGAGATTCTTTCATTTTGTTACCTTACTGGGCTGACTTTTCTTTTCGAAAAATCTTCCGTCATGATTTCAAGGCATGTCGATTTGCAAGACCGTTTAAAACGGCGAGCTGCCTTCTCCGATTGATTAAAATTGAGGAACTATCGATACTGATTAGTGTTTTCGCTCTGCGCTACCCTTTGAAGTCCAGTAGTTGTCGGCTTCGTATATTATCTAACAATTGTAGGGTACTCGGTCGCAGTAGCCATTTCAGGTGAAGCATGCACAGCCGGAAGTGCATTTTAACGCTGAGCTTGAATCCATTCTCCAAATCTGCTGGACGATTCTGCGAACAAAGTTATGGAGCTGTTTTGCTCTATGTTACACCACTGTGTCGAAGCGAAGCAAATAGTCAATCCATTTTGCATTGATAGCGCAGTTGCACAGGTATGACACAGGGAAACTCATTGGGTGGGCTCATAGATGTTACATGGGGGTTCCGATCCTTGACGCATGTACTCATTTTGCTTTTTCGTAAAATGTCTCCCAAACGGGATGCGAAATGCCTTTCAGAATGCCTTCATGTTTGTTATCGACTATTTACGGCCCTCCCTCGCATTTTAAGAGAACTGTAGTAGACTGAAGATTTTTCTATCTTCGGTTGCACAGTTGCACTTCCACCCAAGCACTCATGGCGGTGTTACGAAACTCTTTTTAGCTCTACGCACATTTGACAGGGTAGTAGTATGAATCATCTGTCCAAATCGCTGTCTGGAAGAGGTCGATAATGAGATTGCGTACATAGCATAGGTGGTATATATAAAAGCTTTGTACTATTTACTTTCCATTCCTTCCCACATGGTGTACCCATATATTATGTCGCAAATGCCAAAGTCCTTCAACAGATGTAAAACACCAACTTTAGGCATAACACTCTGATGGTGTTAAGTTATAGAGCGGCCCATTCCTGTGTATGTTGTGACACCTTCTATGCAGGGCTTCAGAAATCGCTAAACAAATATTGCAGCCTATTTGACAAGAAGTAGATGACGAGGGAAGTTCTCTTCGATTTCAGTATTTCTCAAATGTGAGGGAAGACAGTAAATAGTCAATATGAAGCGTAAAAGCATTTTGCAAGCGTTCAATACTGATTTGAAAGAAAGCGAAGTGAGCGCATGTGTCAGCCGAGTATCCCTACGTCATCTCTGTGAGTCTCCCGGCTTTGTACCAAGTATGCAATCGCCGCACAATGAAATCACAACTCGATCGCTTATGTGTGTGACGCAGTGGTAGAACGCTTAAGAGAAGTGGTTACGTGACTTCGATCCGAGAATCGTTCAGCAGATGTGGAGAGTGGATTTGAGTCAGCGTTTGAAAAATTTCGGTGGTATGCATCTCATCTTGAATGACCACTGTGATCTAGAATCCTTCCCTTGTAGGGCGTTAATATGGAACCCTGTAGTCTAGACCATTTGGACAGGTAAGAGTCTACAAAGCTGGCAATGAATGAAATTCAGACGCAGCGCGCAGAGCAATATTCATTAGTACGTTAGTAAAAAACGTAAAAAACAAGGAAATCATTCAATGGAGGTCTGTTAGTCATTCTCTTTGCCACTTCACCATTCGATGTTGAGTACTAAACAACAAGGAAATCGGAAGAACGAGTGCAATCGAGAGAGGGATATGCTTACAACAAAAGTTTTCATTCTGGTCTCAGGATCCCACAAAAGTAAGAACCAGAAGAACCATTGTTGTGATCAGTCGTATGTAATGCAATTAATCACAGGCGTAGCTGTAGAAGCATCATGTTGATCTAAGGCACCGCTTGACTTGTTTTCATGCCCAATAGAAGCGGGATGTGTTAACAATTTGTTTATCTCTTTGCATATCAGCACTTTTGGCAACACTATAACGTACGGTGTGTTGCATTTTTTTAGTGCCTCCTTTCTAGAGAGGTTCTCCCACGATTTGTGGTGAAGTTCTATCTCGAGCTGCTGTGGATCGCATGTGGCAGCAATGCCTAAGGACGATCCATTGAACGATATGCCGAAGGCGAGCGAAGACATCATCAAAAGCAAAAAAGGCACATATGAGGTACATTCTGGATTTGTATCACCTCGGTCAGAGAGACTTCAACTGAACTGGTTATTGCAGGTACTGGAAATACTCGGGAAAGGGTCGTTTGGTGCTGTGTTTCGAGTTCGACGTCTGGAAGATAATAAAGAGTTAGCAATGAAATGCGAATCATATAAAGTTAAAAAGCAGGTATATTCCTGATAAATCGTAGGAATGAGAGGCAAGATGAAGTGGAAAGCGTTTTTTGTAAATAGTTGTAGTCCTTAATCTGCGAACACATTGAGAAGCTAAACGTAGAAAAGGCAATTAGCTGCTGTACCAGTTATTCCCTAACATTTCCACTGTCAATTTCGAAAAGAAAACTATTGAATACAGTAGTAGTGGCGGCATTCGAGTGCCTGGGAAATGTCCGTTAGACGATTCGGAGCCAACCCCAAAATCAAAGCCCCATGTCCACTATGAGAAAGCCTGGCTAGTCAACCGGAGTCGACGAGACCCCCAGATCAGTGCCTGGCATGCTACTCGTGGATGCTCTTATGCTAAAAAACAGTAAAATATATGGACCTCATTCCCTTGAGCCTGAGTGAGCCCTCAATACGGCAACGTTGGGGAGGATCGCTCGATAGAGGCTACTTGAACCTCATTGCCGAAGCAGGATATCAAAAAGTAGAAGGACCGCTATAATGATCTGTCAATTCAAAGCATGAGCGCTTTCATCATAAGCGCGCATCGATAATCTGATGATGCAAGCTAGTAAGAGCAAGTACGAGTCATCGAACCGACCGAGAAAGCATCGCCCGGTGCAGAGGCCTTCGTTTTCGTTTTCGAAGCTGGAGAGGAACTGATTCTCGGAACAGAAAAGTCAGCGGCGGTGTAGGTGTCCACGTAAGTACACTTGACCATTATCATCGTGTTGTTCGAAAGCTTCACAACACCAATCGGGCGTCAGTGAGAGATGTGGCTCAACCCCAGCTCTAACAATCGTCATTGCCTATGCACCAAAATTAAGCTGGCTGGAAGGTCATATATAAATCTGGAAAGGCTTCTCGAAAGGCCACTCTATTTTGAAGGTCATTGAGAGTGACTTTAAGGGCAGGATTGGTCTCAGTAGAACGGTTGAAGAACTACTTATCGGGAGGGAGCGGAATGGAAAAAGCAGGGTTAGGGACTGCTCAGGTTCATCATATCAGCCCACACCATCCATGCAATTCGTTCGTAGTTCCAAAAGCTCTTTCGTTTGCCATGAACGTGGGAGTTCCTACTAGCCGAATTCATAATGATATAGATCACATAGCCTTCTGTGGAAAGTTTTGCCTGACTGACACCGCTGTTGCTATAACCGTCGTCAACTAGGACCACTTCCCATCCTTTGCGAGTTTTTGCGAAGGTTCCGTTATCGACAAAATCGATGGAACACACGACTGGCTTGTCGAACATCTCCTTGTTAGCGTTAAGTAAGCAGAGAATCCAATAAGAAAGAAGAGCCAAGGAACGTCTGTTTTCGAAGACTTGTGGGCTGTCACTCCAGCGCGGAATAGCTACAAGCAATCACCAACTTCGAGCGTCCGACTTGAGAAGCTATACAGAAACTGAGGCCCGGAAACCTATCCGCAGGGTCCGCCGGAGCTTCGTTAATTACAAGATCAAGATCGAAGGGTTGTCCTGGCGGGACAGTTACTCCATCTCAAAGGGCAAAGGAGAGGCTATTTTCGACTTCTCGGATTTCTTCGACAGCAACGTTTATCTGCCTACATACTATTTTGGACAAGACCGGCTTTCGCGGCGATGAGTGCGCAGTACTGCAAACTCTTGCTTTGTTGCCTTGCGAACCCGTTTCACTCATTAGTTGGCTTAATCAACTAGAAATGGTGAGGAATACTCGTTGGCCCCCTTAATCTATTCAAAGAAACATGGCTTAATCAAGCCCTGTTTTTTTTTGAATAGATTATGGGGGCCACCCCTGCTGGAGGGTGAATAGTCGCAGACATTTCAATTTGTCAACGCTACATCGCTGTGATTTTCTACTCGCTACGTACCACGAAGAAAAGCAAAGAAATTCGTTTTGATTTCGCGGAGGTTTTTTGGCCAGATATTGCTTTTGCGCCGTGCTCCCGCAACATCCTGTGGAAAATTGTTAGTGGAATAGAATATGTATCAGCTATGTAATCATAGCATAGCATCATTGTAAACAGCTTCAAAAGAGTAACGAGTACTTACAGCGAAGAAGTGTGTGAAAAGGAGAGAGGGAGAGTGTGGCTTGGAATCTTTTCTTGAATCATGAATTTTGTGAATATGGACAAATTTTTGTAGATACTGAGACATGAAGCTCGAGTGCTGGAAGGTTTGCGGAGAATAAGCTCAGTTCATTTTATCAGTTACGAAGATCGCGGCAAGATTAGTGGTCGCTTCATGTTCGTCGTGCTCAGACTGGTAGGTAGAGTTGACATAAACGCCTCCTTGAACCAATTCGAAGTTTAACCTTATTTTAGCGATGACAATCCTGTACAGTCCAGTACTTCTTGAGTAGTTTACTAATCAATGTTATTAAGCACACTAATCAATTGTACCTACTGCTTCCAGTCCTGTACGCATCACTCTGACTCCTAAAACCTCTCTAGTTTTTTTTTTNGAGAGTGTGGCTTGGAATCTTTTCTTGAATGAAGTGAATTTTGTGAATATGGGTAAATTTTTGTAGATACTGAGACATGAAGCTCGAGTGCTGGAAGGTTTGCGGAGAATAAGCTCAGTTCATTTTATCAGTTATGAAGATCGCGGCAAGATTAGTGGTCGCTTCATGTTCGTCGTGCTTAGACTGGTATGTAGGATTGACATAAACTTTTCCTTGAATCAATTCGAAATTTAACCTTATTTTAGCGATGACAATCCTGTACAGTCCAGTACTTCTTGATTAGTTTACTAATCAATGTTATTAAGCACACTAATCAATTGTACTTACTGCTTCCAGTCTTGTACGCATCACTCTGTCTCCTAAAATCTCTCTAGTTCTTTTCGATTGGTGTCATTAAGTCGGGATAGCCTCAGACCTCAGCATCGCGTGGGATAGCTAGACTAAAATTAGGCTCCCCAATTGTGGACGCAGCGATGTGCTATAGTGAGTAGGCTATTCCCTTGATAACTGGATTCTTCACCATTAATAATGTAAGCGGTGAAGCGTGTTGATAAACGCCTGATGGTTTTAACTCTAGATTCAACTTCTATTAAAGTAAGGTAGACCGTTTAGTGATGCTTGGAGTGACCTCTTAAATCAATATCAATGCCTCGTACAATGCTCCTATATTTTAAAAATGTAGAGCAAGCTTCAAGATTAGTGGCCTTCACTGATTCAGCTATTTAAGGTTGGGAAAAACCTATGGGATCTCCGCATGGAATCGGTTGACAGACGTTTCTCAATGTCCACTGCAATACGGGCAGCCGAGCAGACATTATCTGGAATAAGAGATGTGCACATTGTGAGTTCGTTATTCTTTAGAAGCATTATTTGTTTTTGTTATAGCAAGATCAAGAGGGCGGATGTGGAATACTTCCAAGTGGTCTAGTGTCACACATGATGATCCAGGCAACGATCCCCGCGAATTCGCTTCTCCGGCATCATACTCTTCATGAGGGATAAAAACCGTAAATCGAACATCAGTTAGCCCTGCGATTTATTGTCAGGTCACGTACGCGAAAAGTTCTTCCCCATCGACGGTGTACCCGTGGGCGGACACATTAATACGTGAGGACTAGATGTGTATGCGAAGTGATTTGACGTTATTGAGTTGTTACTTCTGCTATAAACCTTCATGCAAAGATGAAAAACAAGGGTTTTGACGACTCGGCGGTAGAATGTTCTTTGACAGTGGCAAATTGAATTTCCGTGTCACAACATAATATTTGTAAGTGCAGCGGTCGTTCAATGAGGAACATCTTGCACCTTGAACAACGAAGTTGACTCTTCGGTGCTCTGTTGTGCAGTTTCGCTTTCTCAAGATCAGAGGCTTGTTGGGGTTCAAAACGAATTGTCACTGAATCGAGAGAGGCGAGACTAAAATAATTGAAAGTCTATGTGCGAGATTGATTGGCTGGAACTCTAAGAATTCTAACATCTGGGATCTTGTCTACGACGTTGTTGAAATAATGAAGCATGCATAGGCTTCTTCGTGAAAAAGACTGAGGGTTATGGCAGTAACTTTGAAAAAAGTGTGGTTTACATGTTGAAAATGAAGTCCTCACAAATAGGGTGACCAATAACAATAATCACGATGAGGATGGGCGTTCTGTCTTATTGGCTCTAACCTTTCCTATTTCCATCATCTCTGCCTTGCTAAGGATGTGCTATTTTCAGTGTGGTTTTCTGCATCGAGACATCAAACCACCGAATTTTGCCATAGGACGAGAAGAAGACAATCTTCAGCAAACTATATACATCCTAGACTTTGGCTTGTGCAGGCGCTACAGGTGAGGTGGATTAAACTAGCTGACATTCGATAGGATTTCTACTGAAAAACCTTACGTTATGTCGTCTTTTTCCCTGTTCAGTATGCGCGTTTTCATATACGGGATGTGCGAAGTGTGCAGTTTGGCTCCTTTATTGCAATCCTGGCTTGGGAGCATCCTACGGCTACTTCAATGTTAGAGTTCATGGTGAACGTATTGTTCCATGCAATATGTGCCTGTGCGGCGCGTATCGTGAAAACTAAAGATAGCGTTCATTCACTGGCTGATGTCGGGGCTCGGGAGCTCCGCTCCGAACTTGAACATTGACGAACTGTAAAACGCATCGGATGCTAATACGAAAGAGTTGGCGACGGCAGTAGGTTTTTACCATACTATTACTTCGTTAGCACCAAAGAATGGCAAGGTACTATCAGAAACGCACTGCGAAGCTCTTTACTCTCCTATTTGAGATTACACTTTTTGAGCCAATTTACTGGGCTGGAACACTGTCGAACATCAACAGTTCGAGAATCACGATCGTAGCAATTTTTTCAGAACAGATGAGAAAGATCTTCGATATATGAGGGAGAAGGCAGCATTCCGTGGCACAACGCGCTATGCTAGTATCAGTGCTCTTGAAATGGTGCCATGTTTTTATAGCAGAAAGTAGATTTGTCGTGGAACAAGCAAAGCTTATTTTAAGAAAGATCAATGCCGAAGGGACGATGTCGAGGCCTGGTGGTATATGGTATTAGAGTGGATGACAGGGCAATTACCATGGAGGCATTGTCGTGTGAGTCTCAGTGCCGTTTTAGACCACTTTTGGCCTTCTGTGTTGTAAGTTCTGTTTTCTTGATTACTAACAAGCTTCTAACGCAAACGTCTTTGGACTTCAAGTCTGATAACAGTTTACATGTAAACAATACCTCAGCATAACATTGCTATGGAATGTCGTCTGAGATGAGCGTTAACAGGAAGCTGAGTTTTTGTTTATTGATAAGCTCCTTAATTCTGGATCTTTCATCAGACGATAAATGGAGCGATTAGTGCAGGGTCAAGTTAAACAGTTATGATATGGAAAGAGAACTATGCATGATGCCGTTCAAATACATTCAAGTCATTTGAACACGAATATCCTATAATTAAGGGAGCTGATCGAGCGGAAGTGAAAATGTTCAAGCAGCAACTACGCGTAGAGTCAAACTTAAAAAAGGTCTCAGTCTTAGGGTATTCACTGTGTACTCTGTCTTTGGTTGCTTATATGTTACAGCACGTGTTTAAGGTCTTAAAACATACGCCATCAGAATATATGGCCAATATTCTGCTGTATATCGATACCCTTGAGTACAATTCTATACCAGATTATGACCATATCGCTGCAAATCTTGAAGCTGCTATGGAGGTTCGTGTTGAGCAGAGCTTAAGTTATTCCGGAGACGGTTTTGAGTAAAAATCACTCAAACGCTCATGAGAGATAGCTGAAAGCATCGCTCACAGATTTTCCGGCTTCATTGCTTCCAATTCGCTAGTTGACCTCGGCGCTTCACGGGNATTATAAAGTGGAGATTCCTTGTTTTATAGGACTCTTGAAACTTTAACGGTTCTTATTGGAACCATGAACTTCGAAGCTAGGTATGAGTCAATAGTCCCATCTTTGGACCGATAGGTCTGTGCATTCTTAACCCTCCTAATAGCTTTCTTGCCAAAACTCGACCAGATACTTGTAAAACGAAAGTTCCTCGGAGTGTGTGCAACATGCTCCTGTATTCGAATACAGCCTGCCTAATTGGGTATTACCCACGCCCGCTTGAGGGACAAGTATATTCCTAGGCGTCAGCATACTGTAGTTTCTCTTCTTCTAAGTAAACCGTTGTGTAACTTTCCTCCAGGGTGATATTCGTGAGAGTTCAGGCATACCATCTCAGCTACTCAGAACCACTAGATTGGGATTCAATGACGGAATACAAAGGTCCGCGTTATATAAAGAACCTCGACTATGAACTAAAGGGATGAATCTCAAGGGACATGAATTAGTCAATTTGGTATGGACCCATTAACTGTTGAAGTTGATTTACTAAGAGTTGGCACTCAATCCGATATTAGTCGTTTCAGGACTACTCTTCACGACAACCTTAGCACATTAAATGCAAAGAACTGAATCTTCAACTACATTTTAAGTATCTCACTATAATGAATTTTATGTGATTGCTCCTACTTCTAAACACGGGATTGTACTCGACTGGAGATTTTGTGTGCTGCAGCAAATCTGCTGGTACAGCGCAAGTCATAGGTTGACTCGTGCAGTTTCTTGAAGGGTCGCACTTGAGCGTAACACATTGTTTGTCATACATAGTGTGCTGTATCGTTACGCTTGATTCCTTTTAAGCTTCGAACGGAAACATCCCACATAGTAAAGCAGCTTACTTGAAAAGCTCACATCGCATTGAAGGCACAGTTCATGAAAATTCTAGAGTATCTGGTTTTAGACAAATAAGGGACGTGGTAGTCCGGAAGAGTGAAGAAAAATGGAGAAAGAACGCAAAGATGGGATTCTAGAGAAATACAAGGCTTCAAAAAAGTAGTGGAAGTAAGGGTTGCACAAGATTAAGACGATGAAAGTGGCGGGGTACCTGTATGAGCTTCCCATTTGTTCATGCCATTGCGTATAACTAGCTGCAGTAATCTGTACACGTGCAACGCTTGTGGGTGCGAATGCTGCAACTTCTATGGCCTCTACAACGCTCGTCTGCATTGAGGGTGTACGTCAGCTGAGCCGGTCTCGCGACCTTATTACGCCCTATCTGGGCCACCAGGCGGTCACGCACGCTATTGCGTGCGCTAGGGGCTCCAGCTATGGGAGACGAAGCCAAATGAGCTGATTTTCATTATAGACCTTTATCGTACTTACGAGATTCCGCCCAAACTCCGCCCCTGTGAGCGGAGTCTGGTCCTGCCACCACCATAAAATTTCCCATCATGCCGCCTGTACTCCTACCAAATTTGAACTTTTTGGGTCCACGGGGACGGGATCTATGAGTCCCGCTCAAACCCCGCCCCTTGTGGGCGGATTCTGGTCCTGCCACCCACCATGAGTGTTCCCATCCTGTCGCCTGTACTCCTATCAAATTTGAACTCTCTAGGACCATGGGAACCGGAGTTACGGATTTTTGAGGCACGCTCCGCTCATTGTGGGTGGCCTCCGCTGACGTCATTCATGCTGGAGACACCTTCGACGATGTTTCTCCTACACCAACTTTTTCCTGCTATGTTGGCTTTCTCCAAACCGAGTTATAAATGTTTTTTTGAAGCATTGCATTTTTGGAGAACGCCCCACCCATCAGGAGTGGGTCCCCCCATTTGGATCTAATTCACCAATAAACACCTCTAGCCACCTTTACACTCCAGTTTTGAAGCGGTCTTGTGACTGAATTTGAAATCATGGTCTT